>JAULBM010015380.1:0-11532 GCA_032357055.1 Geukensia granosissima | reverse complement strand
GTTTGCTAACTTGTTTCCGTCCTGAATATGCATGAAATATTTGCCACTGGACGTTAAACAACAATTAATCAATCAATCAATTTACAGACACTCGTTTTCTTCCTTCAGTAATATAATCACTGATCCAATTTAATAAATCATCTGATATTTCGTATGAACTAATAGACCTAGATGCCAAACTTTGCCAAAGGCAAAATATTAGAATACTAGAAAGATTCTCGTCCATTTTCTGGCAGAATTTATGATAAATCTCTGTGAGTTGATATACCGTGCAGTGATTTCGAAGGAATCCAGATTGATATGCATAAAACAACGTATATTCCAGTATATATTAAAAATATGTTTGTATACTACTCTCTCCATTACTCTACCGACACTACTCAACAGAGATATTGGTATGTAATTAGAAGGGTTTGACGATTTTCTTTTTTAAAGGCTGGAATTACAAGTGCAAGTTTCCATTGAGATGGAAATTTACCAGTTTAAAAGAATATTTAAATATGATGAGAACTGGTTTGTATACAGTATCGGCTCAACCGGACACTTCTGTCAGGCACAAGAGAACGAAAACATTTCTGCCTGGACTTCAGAGAAAATGACAATAAAAGAACCCAGGTCCCAGCGAAGTTTAAAATATTTCTCCGTAAATTGTCTAGAATCATCAAAAAAAGAAAAATTTAAAATAATTCAAGATGCGGTTCGAAAAAGTTTCTAGAAAAAAGTCATGTTTAAGTTACCAAACTAACATTAACCCCAAAACTCTTTTCTCGTTATTTTATAAAAAGGTTGCACCTTCTTTCGTTACAATATCCATTGTACTGTGTTTCATTTGCCTGTAATTTTCGTAAACTCTATTTGGGTATATTTTTTTCGGTTGGTTAATTCAATAAATTGACCTTAAATCTCATTTATTTCTCAACATTTCAGGACCAAATTATAACCCCAAATACCAATGAGCTAATTGTACAATAACTAATGTTCTTCTTTCAAACAAAAGCTCTACACAGATTTTCAGTCAACGATTTGGAACTTAAATCCCTCTTTCCAATTCATTTAGAATTACCTTTCTTGATATAATTTACGGCTATCAGCTCTATTAGATCCTATGATGGGAGTACCAGTAATCCTTTTGTATATTGTTCACCTGTGCAACAGATTACCAAAATAATCGCCTGAGGGTAAATTCACATCCTGTCATTAATTGGTATGATTCAATGAGGTCTAAAGGTAATTTTTTTTTTTATAATTAATCAAATTTAGACGTCACACGTGATACATATACGATCATGTTACGCACAGAGAGAGAGCTGTTTAAAATGCGGTTACTGAAATTCAAGTATTAGTGGCGTCCATAGCTAGCAGTACTTCTGTACTTTGATTTTCATTTTTGCACGATTTCGTATAAATTCAAAGAAACGAATTTTAAAACAGTTTATTAGATAGCAGTATACAGTAGTGATATTCACTATAACGATGATGACAATCATTATTATTATTATCATCGTTACAATGATAACAATTATTATTGAAATATTATTTTTACCCTGTCAATATCGTTTTTTTCTTTAAATTCGAAATATGAAGGTGAAGGTCATTTGAATAAGAAAAATCGTCTGTTTACTTTAATTTCGGGTCATTAAGGAGAACTTAAAACAATTAAGAAAGTAAAGTTAGATAACAGCTTCCATATCATTAACAAGTACAATAACATTGTATGAAAGAGGTACTGCCAAGCAGGAGGTTTTCAGTCAGGTAAGTACATGTAGTTAAAAACATAAACACAATGTAATCAGATATTGTGAACGTGATGAAATGCAATAAACTTTTATGTTAATAAACTTACTATTCAAAGAATTAAATCTTATTCAGCATTGAATGTTTTACACTATGAATTTACAATTATTTCGGCATTTTGGCATTGACCTTTGGCGTATCCTTACATAAAACCGACAAACAATGACAAAGTGAAGTTAAGTTAATATTTGGACATAACTATTTTCACATGTAAATTTGAAATGTGTTGAGCACAGTTATGTGAATATCTGTTGAAAAATGTAAAGACATGTCCAGTATATATGTAGCAAAAAAAAATATCCCTACTGTGGTAACGGGTAGTTTCGCCCCGATAACTCGTTGGCTCCGAGTTATTTCGTGCCGGGTTGTTTCGCACCAGAAAGAGGGTTGGTTCTCTCCGGTATTATATATGTATCATATTGATAATAAATTTTCTAATGATGTTTTGAAAATGCTCTTTTTTTTGGTAATTCATTTAGAAGTAATAAAGATATGTAATGAGAAACTTGTTTTGTTTGCTTTCCTGAAAACAGGATATTTAGTTATCAATATGAAATCCAATTATTATTTTTCTTAAATTATTTTCATAATTATTTTTATGTTAAATACATATAATATACTGATATAAATTCGGCACTAAACGACCCAGAGCGAAAGGGAATCTGTGCCAACTGACCCGGAGCGAACAGGAATCGGCACAAAACGACTCTGGGTGCGAACAGGATTCCGGGCGAAACTCCCCGGATTCGTCATTTCATATCTGATTGATTTGTAACCAGCAAAGGTGTGTAACGGTGGATAACATTTTATTATTGATAGATTATTAATTTTCATGGTTGACTTTTTGAAACTGGAATAGTTCCGTTATTAATGTTACTTAAGAATGTTCTAATTCAAGGTTAGCATGCCAAGTCAATCTAATTTAAATATTATCTCCGCACTTGCTACTCCATTTTTATTTTTTTTTTCTTTGGTCACGTCGTGGGATAGTCCAAATTATTATGACATCTTCTTTGGATCTTTGATTTATTTTTTTCTTGGCGATCCTACATCATCGCCAAGAAAAAAATAAATCAAAGATCGGAAGAAGACGTCATAATTATTTGGACTAGTCGTGGGAGATCTAAGGACATCCCATCTGAGTTCACATGAGAAGTTAAATTAACAATTACCAATTAGCAATGCCTTACTGCTGCAAAGGCAATTTGCAAGCTAAAATGCTATTTCTCAAGCTCTAAAGTGTTCCGAATGTATTCATAATGACCCTTGACATTAGGTCAGTACTGACAGTAGTGTGACTGTGTACACTTGTAATATAAAGCAAAGAAAGAAAAAACAATGTGATTCTACTTGTTTTGTAGAAAATTGCACTTGGTTAAAGATCATAGTAAGAAGTTTTATGATCTGGCACTACCCAATTAAATTTTGACGAGTGTATTTTTATAAGCACCAAAATTATCATTCCTGTACTCCGGCTACTGCGAAATCAAATTTAGCGGGATGATTTTCATACCTCCACGGTAAAGAGTTCTTTGTTTACATCCAGTGCACATGTCGTGCCTTTCCCTTCCCCAAGTCGCATATAACTACATATAGCACATTTAATTTATGACTGCACTACAAATCCACATTTATTTGTCATTTTAATTGAACAAATGAAACGTTGACCCACATCTGTCACAGAAAACAGAATGTAAACATGGAGAAAGTGGACTTTCACCCCCGAAAACTGCCGGCTAATGAACTTATTCATGTAGGATATCTCTGTGTGGCTTGTCTTAGTGTTGTTAAGATACAAGAGGTGGAGACATTATATGTGGGGTATATGTGCAAATAAACTTCTACTACAGTACACATTTTAATCAAGACATAGCATGTGGAGATAATTTTTGAAAATTGTAGTTTTTTATGAAATATGTAGGGAAAAATATATGGTTCTATGGAGTTTTCATTAATATAAATGACCAAAGTATGATGGCTCATGAGCTATAGAAGAGGTGAAGATAGGGGTGGGTTCACTATCCTATCTACCTCTTGTGCTTTGAAAAATAAATTCCTTCACAAATCTCTTCACACCATTTTAAATTTGTGGGTGTGGTTGGCTGTTGGATTTGCCTGGTTACATTTCAGGATGTTATTGACAAGACATGCATGGAAGAATTTGGACGTGTTTGGTAATGCTGGTTTTGTCTGTGTGTTCATCTAAAAGTATTACGTTTCAAGATGTTATAGAGAAGACATGGAAGAATTTGGACATGTTTGGTAATGCTGGTTTTGTTTGTATGTTCTTCTATCAGTATTTCATGATGTTATAGAGAAGACATGGGAGAATTTGGATGTGGTTGGTTGATGGTTTTGTTTGTATGTTCTTCTATCAGTATTTACATTTCAGGATGTTATAGAGAAGACATGGGAGAATGTGGATGTGGTTGGTTGCGGGTTTTGTCTGTGTGTTCACCTATCTATATTACATACTGACAACATCATCGGGCAGTTCATACCAGGATAATTCTATTGATGCTTTTATAAGAAAAGGTTTGAGTATTTTCCTACTCATCATTTGTATCATTTTGTTGACTTTAAAAACCATTTTATTCATTTTTGTTGTCTTGTCTTGTGACAAAGATGTTGAAAAGCAGGACATAGGTGTTGCCTACAGATCATGACTTACTAAACTCTGATAAGCCAAGTATAAAGATAACAATCAGAAAATTTTACAAATTGCAATGTTAGAGAGATGTAAACTGCATACATATGCTATGCTATTAGCATTTTTGGGGAGTTTAAAAAAATGCAATTATGCACATTAAAAAATTGTATGATAATAAATTTGCCTTTTTTAATAGTTACATGTACATGTATATATTAACAACTTACAATGATGTTTCTTTTTATGAACACAATTTTAAAAATTTCATTACACGCTGTTGGTTAGTTGTCAAATTACCAGTAGGACTACAGATCATCGTTAAAACCACTTGTGCAGTGAATTTTTATGTGTTACAATTTGATTATCTGGTTCCACAAGCCCATGAAACTATCAAAGCAAAGTATTGCACACACATAGTTGTTCTTTATACTAATGCTTTTTGAAAAATCAGTTCTAGATTTGCATTTATATTTTGCTAGGTACAGATGAAAGAAGAAACGAAGACGAGGATTTAAAACCAAGACATGAAAATAAATACAAGAAATGTTACACAGAGGCAGGGAGGCAAATCTTAATAGTTTATGGTACAGAGTATGGTTTCAGTGAAGAAGTTGCTCGATATGTATTTGACAGGTAATTACACTGGCAAAAAAGAAAAAAATTGTCATATCCACATTCTTAAGTAAAATCTAACCATTAAACATTTCGAATTAAAGTAACTACCAAACAATTGTATCTTATAACTTAAAATTAAGAATTTCAAGTCATTTGCAAATCTTAGTTAAGTTTTTGACATGCTTTTGGAAAATGTAATTTACAAAAAATGCACAGTAACTGTAAAAAAGGGAGACAACTCACAGTTCAATGAATCAGCTTTACTGCCAGTATTTTCTGTGAACAAACAGCTATTCCAAAATTTCTACACTGAGATGGCTAAGTAAAAAAATACATATTTGTAGCCTTTTAAAACAATAAAATTGTCATTTACTTGTATGTTTGACATGATTTAGTTTATTTTGTACATAGATAACATTATTTTTTGTTCATTGAAACATGGTGAATATGAATATGATAAATTTTTCAATTTCCAGGTTAAAGGAAGTAAAACACACCAGTGATGACCTCCTTTTACAGCCACGTCTGGTGAATGCCAAACATTATCATGTGGTAGAGTGGACAAATGAACAAATTTGTCTTGTTATTATATCAACTAGTGGGGATGGTAATTTACTATCATCATTTCATGGAAGAAATAAATTTTTACAGTGTTTTAAATGTATTGTGGATAACTTCTAAAATGATCCTATTTCACACCAATTCAAATGACTGTAATGCCATTGGTTAATATGTCTTGAATCTGTCAGGTCTTCTGTGAAAATCTATCAATTGATCCATGTTTGAGAATTATTGTTCCTTGTGGGTGGATTTTCCCAAACAAACAATGTTACAAAACAAAAACCTTCTTGTGCAGCCATGACACCAAGCAGGAATTCCTGCTGGGCATAATCCATTGTACAATTAAAGTAGTCCCTTCAGTGTTAATGTTACTGAAGTGTTACAGTATGGACTGAATGAGCCTCTGTCTGAACTTTCTGCTGGAATAATTCCTGGTTACCACAGTCATTAATAGACAGTCAATAAAAAAAATTTCTATTCCACTTATAAAATGTCTATTTATGTTGTTGACACATATTTTACCAATATGAATATTCATAATGATGTCTGTTAGGAAAAAATAAGTGAATAAAAATTTTTAAATACATAAAATTTGTCAATCCGTACTACTTTTCAGTTTTTCCCAGAATGACTTACCCTTCTGATTAAGTTACTGGAGATTTTCATTTTACAATCAAAATTAAATCCCATAAACCATTTTTATTTGATTAGATTTATTTATAGTTGATTTTGTATATCCAGTGATTTTGCAGGTGTTCCACCATCAGATGCAGATGAATTTTATAACATGGTCATATCCTCATCAACTAATCAATACAGCCATATAAGATATTCATTGCTGGCCATGGGAGATTCTAATTACCCACAATTCTGCAAAACTGGAAGGACATTGGATAAGAGGTTTTTATTAGACATCAAGAAAGTAACAATTACACTATAGCATCAGATAGGCAGGCAGACAATTTAAATTCAAGATCCCATCATATTTAGTTGAGCTAATGTATGTTACCTATAATTATGCTTTCCTTTATGTTACATGGTTGACTTAATACATATCACCCTTCAGCATGTTCAGACTGAAGGTCAAATATACAGGAATACATAATAGTCAAAGACATAACTGTTACAACAGCAGATATTAAGTACCAGTCCACCATAGAACCATGCAAATTTCACGAGAAGGGAAAAAGGCTTCAAATATTTAATTTATTAATGTACAAAATCTGGGAATAATCAGTCATTTTTGCCAAACTGCCTGCATGTTCACAGGAGATATGGCCTGAAACATTTACAAAGGCTTAACTGCAAAATCAAGAGTTATATCCCCTGTTTGAAGTTTTGCAATGCATTTCTTTGTAAATCAAATTTTCCATGAACAGACTAAAAGAACAAAATGGACATTAAATTTGTGCATGAAATTACCTTTTAAACAAAATATGAAATTTAATTATTTGTGGGCTTTTGATGGATAATAATTTTTTGTATAATCCTTTGGTAAACTAGCTCTGTACAAGTATCTTCACTTGCTTCTAATAGGTTGTGCCTCATATTAAAATGCTTTTGTGAATAGTTACATGTACCACATTTCAAAAGTGCCTTCACAGGGATACTTTGTATGCATCAGTAAAACAACCATGCTATTTAATATGTATAGACATTTTATTCAGTTTCAGTCAGCAGTGTGCTGCATGTATAATTCCCTGTCATGAAGTAGACATGGAAGACTGGTCTGTGATCAACAATTGGTTAGACCAGGTGGTGGGGTACCTTCAGTCAGCAGACCTGGAGATCAGACAGGACTATCTAGATTTGTCGGGACTGGAGGAGGATTCAGGTCATGACAGACACCACCCATTTATGGCTACATTGAAGGTGAAACTTTTTTTGTTTTATTTTGTACCAGTTAAAATGTTATTTGGGAAAGATTATATGTACAGTACAGAAAGGGTGTAACTGTAATATATCACTGTGATAGTGTCACCACCCTTCTTGGTAGTTAAGTGACAACTTTACTTGTTTTAACAACCTTCTTTTGCATTTAAAGGTTTCACTGTTATCACTCTAGATGCAAAATAATGTAAAAAAATTGGTCAAACAGGAAGAAGTTAAAGCCACGAAAAGGAGTATGGTGTCACTGTTTGTTATGATTACTTTAAAGGTGAAAGTAAACTCAATACAGAAATTTTTTTTTAAAATTCCTCAATTTTTGTTCTCATTATGTAATTTTATAATAAAAAGAACTTTTGATTTGATGATTTGGATAAGTTTATCAAAATATAGGAGGATCAGTTTAAAACCTCTCTTAAATCTTAGTCTAAAATACCATCATTCTAGTTTTTTAACTTTTTTTCTAACTTGTTTTATTGATGAGAAAAAATCCAAGAATAATATTAATATTTTGAAAATCAGTAAGGGGTAAAGGTTTCTGTTCAATAACCTTTGTTCTATTATTTTGATCCCTTTAAATTTTAACACAATGATACCCAATATAAAATTAAGATTGGGATTTATTTTGGATGATTTAGCCCCACCCATTTTTAAGGAGGGACCAAATGGGGATTTTTTAATTTCAAATATAAGTGAACTATATCCAATTTTAATGGGATTTATTTCTCGGTAATCTCTTTGACATATCCAACATAACAAGTCACCTGAGCCATGACCTATCTCTTACTCTTATTGAGATATACAGGGCGGAAAAATAGCAACAACCCTTATTTTGGAGGGGGTTTTCCAAATTCCTAATGAACAATGCAACAAAATTATTGTTTCAATAAAATACTTTGTCCACATGAATGTTCATTTGTTCACCCTCCCTTTTCCTTGTGACCTTAGGTGAAAATGAAATAAAAATTTTACACAGTTAAAGAAGGTTTTAAAATTCATATCAGAAAGCATACAATTACTAGAAATGTACTTGTAAAGAGAGGCTTGCAGTTTACTGAAATGTATTTTTGTGTTTTTTTTTTCAGATGAAGAAATTACTTACAGTCAGCATAGAAGATGATGACAAAGAAACTGTCCACTGTGAATTTGATATAAAAGGAAGTGATCTAACTTGGATTTCAGGTAAAGTAGAAACTTTTAACTTTATCCCTGGCTTATCAGTATAATTGCAGGCTTTTTATTATTTAATTCATTTACACTGCTGAGGAAATTCAAATTTCATATTCAGTCTGTCAGTGTTGCTTTCTTAAAGCAAATTTACAACATTATTTAGAGCTTTAAATGCCATTTGTATTATGTCATCCTCCATTGAAAGATTTATGTGTGCCTGCCTATTTTTTCATTGAGTGGATGGATACATGAGAACATCATAACAGGAATCATTTAAAAATACAGTACACCAAAGGTGAATTGAACCTTCTGCCAACTAAGTACATTCACAGAGACACAGCTGAAGTTACAAGTTGTTGATGTGGGCAAAATGGAATGATTGAGTACAGTCTAAAATGTTGCAGGGTTAAACTAGTCCCAAAATCAAGTAAAACAGAACAATAAATGCAAAAATGATTATTATTGTCAGACCAAATAATCATAAGAACATTTTGATTCCATGCTTAGAATGCCATTGGAGAATAAGTCTGTCTTGAATCTGTCTTCTGTTTCTGTCCCAAAACCACCAATAAACAACATCAATCTGACATCACAATATCGAAACTGCAGAAACAAAATTGTGCTTTTTAATTTTTTTAATACATATAGAATGAATGACAATTTTGATAGTTTATTTCTGTGATTTTAAAACCAATAATAAAGACAGCATGTTTTTTAAGGAGATGCTTTAGGTATCTATCCTGAGAACAACCCTCGTCATGTTGAAGACATTATTCTGTGTTTACTATTCTCTGGGGATGAATGTATAGAAACTCCAAGCTGGGCATACAAACCATGTCAAGGTAATTGTTTATGTGTATATTGACCTGAGTATCAAAATGTCAGAGAATTGAAGATTACTTTATAACTTGACAAGATTGTAGACCTGTTTGAATCTTGAAACTGTTTCCAAATAAAATTTGACCATCATTGAGGATTTATCTCTTTGAAACAGCCTTTTGTTTGATGATAGGTTTTAAAGCCGGTTTTCCTTAATGTGCATGTCCAAAGTTAAGAACCTGTTATCCAGTGACTCGTTTTTTTTGTTTAAGTGTTACTTGTTTAACATTGTATTCTTATTTGACTGATTATTGTAACATTTGAATATCATACAATTTTTGGAGCCTTTTACATTTTGCCGTAGGGTGTGGGTATGTGTCCATTATTCAAGACAAAAAAAGTTGTTTGTAATTATACCTTTAGTCTGTTTGTCTCATAGACAATTAAACCACATCTCCTTTTTCTGTATTGTTTTCAAACAAAAATAGAAAGCCAAACACAAGTTTTTCTCATAATGCCACCATGGAGCATCTGAGCTCTTGCCATCAACTTGCATCTGTTATCCATATCATTGTCTGTACTTGTCACATTCTAATTTTCACCTACAAAACCTCAAAGAAAATTGGAACCAAACTTGACATGATTGTTCCTGATTGGTCATATACCAAATTTGTGAGTCATTTGCCTGTCAGAATTTCTTGCACTATAATCATTTATGTGTTCTGTTAATTGGCTGAAACTTTGAACAGCTATCCTCTTGTAGACCACTTATCCAGTTGATTTTTTATACTGCTGGAAACATGTATATACAAAATTTTAGATGATTGGCAAAAAAAAAACCAAAGCTGATTTGCTTTTTTTATAGATATACAATATTCTACTAAGTGCACTGATTCAAAGTTTTTATTAAATAAGACCGTTAATAGCTGTATACATGTAATATTTAGACAAGTTTGTTAAATATTAAATTTTTTTTTAAAATCTGCAGAAAAATAAGGAATGTCTATCATTTACATTTTATTTATAAAGACTTTTGCCAACATTATTAATAAACAAAAGATCAGACATATATACATATCACACTGTAGCCTCGAGAGGAATGATCAAATTTACAATAAAACTGAACATTTTATAATATCTGATATTTTATACAATTATAGCCTTTCAATGAGGTCAATGCAGGAATTTATTACAAACACTGATTTCTTCCAAAAGGTGTTGCTACTGCACTATCAGGTATTATTTGTTTTGTTACGTTAGATTTTCAGGGAAAATCTATCAGTTGACGTATGTTTACAAATTGTTTCTAGTGCATTGTTTTTCCCAAACAAGTCACAGCACAAACAAAAACCTTATAGTGCAGTGGCAAAACCAAGCAGGAGTCACCTGCAGGCTTAATCCATTTATTGACCTGGAAAAATTTATTGACTGAGGACAAAATCCAAGGTCAGTATATTTTTTCTGTCAATAAATTCTTGCATTGACCAATATTGAAAGGCTACACTTGTTTGATTATTTTCACAATTTCATAGAATTTTCCCTTTTTTGCTGTAATTGAATAAAAACTTCACAAGAAATAAATTACTGACCATAGACTTTTTAAGCTTATCATTATAAATGATAAGAAGTTGACAATTAGGACAATAACTGGAGGTGCAGCCACTGCCTGCAAAGTTCCCCTTGTTGTCCCCAGCTTGTCGTATCCTGCTGTTTGAATCAAAGTTGACTTTGCATGAGACTTGTTATGCAAACTTAAACGGTCTGAGAGTCTTTTTTTTAAAAGTCTAGTTACAGCTTGTCTTGTGAATAAATTTGGAACTTTATGAAATTAAAAACATATATTTGAAATATATGTATTTTAACTAATTAAACTTGTAAAATCTGCACACCAACCCGATGATGGTAGGCCACACAGTTTGGAGGAAATGAGTTGGACTAAGAACTTAACCAAAGTCAATAATGCATGAAATGTGGGTCAAAGTGACCTAATTTGGGTGGGATGCTGACAGACTCCCCAAGACGCATCTGCACACCAA
>JAULBM010015370.1:0-11533 GCA_032357055.1 Geukensia granosissima | reverse complement strand
CGTGGACACCAAATATTTGACTACGAACATTTTCAATGGAACATCACTAAAACACTTTGTGTAGATTTTTTATCTGTACGATTTGTAATAATTGACTGAATTTAAAGTGATTTTTTTTGTTTTACCTTATGATGTTATGTATTCGGCAGGTTTCTTCATTTTTCTTACAGATTTAAAGAACGCTAGCGTTTTCCTATCATTGATCATTTTCCTAGCAGCTGGGTTGATTATGACAATAATAGTAGTCGTAGTTTTATATTATGTATATTGTAAGTTTGAAACAGATATAGTGATTGGAGTTTGTGCTTTACTTTGGATAATCATGGCCTTCTGTTTCACATTTATCGTTAAGTTCACAGCTCCATGTTTGTATAAAGGTAAGATAATTTTCTTTTGTAGAACTTTTGTGGTTACCTATTGCAAAAGGTATACTACTGGTGCATCAGATAAAAATTTGTGAAAACATGCTCCCTTCATCTACGGACTTAACATAAAATTAACACTTTCAACAAAAATGACAGACCTTCAATAAAAACAAATGCCTACCACCTCTTTTATTTTTCTTTTTTCAACAATATTTATCACCACATAATATTACTAAACACAGATGGAGCTTATTAATGTCAATAATATCAAAAACATTTTTGTGGACAATGTTAGTAACTGTTGTCTAAAACGGAATTTCCCTGTAGCCGGCCATTAAGATGATCCTACTTAACTAACTTAACTCTCCGGTTAGCATGGTGTCCTGCTGTGGTCATATACCAAAGGGAGAAATATATTTGATAACACCAACCAGACGGAAAACGACAAATATTGTACATATAAAACTAAACACAAACATACATCATTGAACACTGTGGAGCCCACCAAAAATCCGGGGGTGAACTCGGGTTGTCTGGAAGGGTAAGCTACCCCTGCCTCATTCAAGACACCCGCCTATTGTCTTTTTTCCAATCCGGTATTAGCCATGGAATGTTGAATTCTTACTTTTGTCATACATGCATAGTTTTGTGTGAAACCTTTCTCTATTGTTTTATCTGAGATGAAGATAAATGTACAAGGGAGTCTAATTTCAAGCTTTTTGGATAGATGAGGGTTCCTATATACCGGTTGTGATTAACATCGACTGTGACTATACACCGGCTTTGACTACTGAGTAACACGACACGTGTCACTAGTGGAGCAGGAGTTGCTTACCCTTCTGGAGCACCTGAACTCACCCTGGTTTTCGTAGGGTTCGTGTTACTCTAGCTTTGGTTTTCAGTGTATTGTTGTGTGTTCTTTGTTTGTCTTTCGTTTCATTTTGTTGGCCATGGTCTTGTCTGTCTGCCGACTAAACGATTTCTGTCTGCCCTTTGGTATCTTCGAATTCATCTAATTGTTCAGTTTAAGAACATCATCTGTACAACAGATCTTGAAATAAAATGTTTGTGCTAACTTTTCTTTTTCTGTGATACATGTAGCTCGTGCAAAAAGTCTGCCTCAAACGAGTTTACAACTAGATCAGCCAGTTGAGTAGCACAACTAGTACCCATTGAAATTCAGATCTTCTGCCGGTAAACTCTTCAGTCAAAATGAACAAAAATGTTTTCAATAGAAAACCTCATATTTTTGTAATATCCTTAACTTTATATTATTGGTTTTTATTTTGTTGCATAAAACAATTTTTAGGTTAATTTTCTACAGACAACGATGTATTAGAATCGTCTTTCTTCGTTCTTTTGAGAAAGCAACTATGTATCAGATCGTTTAGTCCTGATTTGAGACGTGTGTGTGTGTGTGTATTGATGTATATAGGGCAGTAAAGTCAAATGATTTGATGCTGTAATAAGAGGGAAGAGATTTTGAGTTTAAAATTTCCATCAGGTGTTTGGAGTTCTCTGGTATCCACATCTGGTCAATTCCACCACTTGCATTCTTAATGTTGCAGTATTTCTTTATAGCGGTTAAACTAAAAGATAAAATATATTCTGTTAGCAAAGACGAATGCCCGAAAGACACAATCCACATGTTACCTGCGATTATAGAAATATTAAAAAAACGAATTTAACTGCGTGCATTTGTCAGAAAAGCTAAGGACTAAAATAGGAAAATCAGTCAATTGTGAATTTCTCCATTCATGGAACAAAATGCTGAAAATTTGATGCGGTCGGACATTGCAAGTTCCTACTCCAAGATCATTAAAATTTTATATTATTTGTATAAAAAAATAGACATCTCATACTTTTGAAACAATATTTTCAATAAAATCAATTTAAATATACTAGATTTTAAATCCTAAATTTGCCACTGAAACCCGATACAGATAAAAATAGCACAGTACAATGAAGAAAACTTGTCAAGATCAACACAAATCTCACGTTAGAATTCTGATTGTTTGCCTCAATTCAACCAGTTGTTAAATTTCAGTTTTTCTCAGCACAAAAAAAAAATTCCATACCTCTAGTTGAATTTCTGACAAGTTTTCATACATAAATATTGCGCCTCCGCATTTTATCCAGAATACATTTCAACTTCATTATTCAAATTCAGTTTTTTATTTGTCATTTATCACCACAAAATGTAAATTTACCCGAGGACATTGGTTGATTGCACAAACAAATTAAAGCAAATTTACGAAGTCGAAACAGTCAACGTTACAGCCTAAGGGGAAAATTTTCATTTCAACTGGAATCAATTTTCATATAGAGCCACAGCGACGGCAAAAAATTAAAAATTTAACGATATTTAATATGATATATTTCTTTAAAAAACTCTCGATCAATTTTTACGTTGTGGCGAATTTCATTTGTTGTGCTATAGTTGCATCCGTCAAGTTATTCAATTGTCAATGCTGACGGTAGAAAATAATTGGTGGTAGTCGCAACAGGCATAAGGACGGAATTGAAATCCCGACAACGGAGATATATCTGTTTTCATTTATGTAATGGAAATGGAATCCAAAACAGACATCCATTTAAATATGGCTTTTCATTAGAAATCATTGATCGAGAAGCTTTCCTGTCAGCGCAACTGTATCTAAAACTCTGATTAGAAGCACAACTCCAGGAAAACCTAGTCAACTGAGCGATTCAAAATTCATTTGCAGATGAGAATAGAATGTTGAGACGGAAAGTGTACAAGAAGGAAAATCAAAGTCATCTCTCTTGTTTTAAAGTTTTATTTTTCTTGTTGTAAAGCTTTATTTTTAACACGCCCCAACTGTCAAGTTCTAGATGGAGAGCATTAGAACATGTAGTTCAATTTCTGCTAAATCCTTTCTTCTAGTTTAATGAGAGGGACGAAATTATATAATTAAGAAATATTTATACATTATAATATATAGTGCAAAATTAGACAAACTTGATTCTTTTTTTAATTGGTATATTGTTCTAACGGAGATCACTTCGATACCTGCTTGGGGGAATTATTGGACTTCCTCAAAATAGAATACCAAAAATAACTTCCGTTTTGTCTGTTTTGATATCGATTCTTTGCATAGCATGGCGAATATTAAAGAAGTTATTAATTTAAGGACGACGTTATTCTACGATTTAGTCTTACCATTTGTTTATTTAAGGTAATGAAACTCTGTTACTTTAACGTGTTGAACTTAATTATTTCTATCTAAGTTATATATTGTCTTATTTTCTCATTTCAGGTGAGCTCCGTAATGCAGATACTACCACGTAAGTTTTTAAGAAAATATCGGTAAAATAACATGAATTAAATTTTCTACAGAGATGTGCAATAAATGTAATGACGACGGAAAGGTTTCGCTTTGCTTCCTTTTTGCGGACTGGCAAACGTTATACCAAAGCTTACAATTAGCTGGCAAACTGCTATCAAATGCGTAAATAATTCACGACTTTTGAATGATAATAAAGATGGTGATTACAACAATAATAATAAAACAAATCTATTATTATTATTATTATTATTGCTTTTTTAATTATTACTATTGAGTAATATCATGGTCATTATTATTAATATTTATATCATTACCATTGTCATTATTATAATTAATTTTTAGAGTTCACAAAAAATATAACTTTATTGCAATATACATTTTATAATTTTATAATAATAATGAAAATAATAATTTTCAAACTCAACTATATTTATATTCAATCTGGCGAGCGTTAAAAAGCTTTCAACGGTAGCTGATTAGTGTTCAAAATGGGCTGACTAATGTTCAACTGTATCTAGCTAAGATTCAATTCGTCGAAAGCTATTGGCTGTCAAAAAGGCTGACAAGCGTTCAACGGAGGCTGGCAAATTTAACACTAGCTATCAATTGTTGCTAGAACATTGCCAGCCTCGCGTATATTTTTGGCCAGACCGCTACTGTACATGACTGCGCTGTGGAGTCAAAGATACGTAAAAATGATGCTGTAAACGTTAGGTTCATTGTTATACGATATATATTTGAAATCTATAATTGTTTTGCGACAATAATGCTAATATTGATTACCATTTCGGTTATGTAAAATACAAAAATCGCAATATTGTGATTTCGTTTTGCGACTTACATGTTTTAAACTCTTAACTGACTCCTTGTTGACCTGTGTGCACTTATCAAATCAAAAATCACAGGCATTTGTTTTTATTATGTCAGTGTTTATTATTCATGTCCAAACCTAGTGGATTTTTACTGCCATCTCGGCCCGCCCCCGAAAAACGTATATAAATCGTGTATTTTGTCTTTGTTTTATTGTTTCCGTAACATATGATATTGTGTCTACCTAATGATGTAAAACACGACTTCTCTTGCTGTCAATCAACTGCAACAGGGTTATTTGTTAATTCAACAAAACACACAAAATAAAACTCAAAATCATCTGTCACAGCGACCGCAAAAGTTAAGTTTACTAACGAAACGTTGCCGTGGAAACGACAGTAATTTTAACCAATCAAAAATTTTAAATGCGTATCTAGTTATAATGGGTAACGTTTCTTTCAGTATCGATCGAAAAGTACAATTTTGGAAACCTGCATTTTTGGCATGAGTAACTAGGGTAGCTATAGATTTTAGGGCAAATATGTCAGTCTTATACTGTCATACAATTTAAACGTGTTCACTGTTAAAAAAACAAAGTTAAACCTAATATAAATTCCAAAAACACTTACGAGCCAAGGGTTTATCAGGGAAAGGTTAGAGTCATCACTCCGGAAGTTTTTCGGTCGCCATCATGATTTGGCCACCGGTACGAAATATCCATTTCACAGATGACAATGGATATCTTCCAACTGTCATGAATACATATCCGTTCCTATACCGGTTGTTACTAACATCGAATGTGACTATAAACTGGCTTTGATTACTGAACTCACCCTGGTTTTGTAGAGTTCGTGTTACTCCGACTTTAGTTTTCAGTGTTGTGTTGTGTGTTCTATGTTTGTTTTTGGTTTCATTTTGTTGGCCATGGTCTTGTCTGTCTACTTAACGATTTCTGTCTGCCCCTTTTCTTCAAATTCCTTTTTACGCAAGGAGTAATCTTTTGAGGTTTCATTTGGTTTCCAACAAATCATGGGAACAATATTAATAAGGAACAATTACTCGAGATTCTGTTAGCACATAAAATCCGTTTTTTTATTACAAGCAATATTCGGCTTTAAAGATTTTCAAGCATTGCAGTTATTCACTAGCACATCCATGTCTCCTGAAAATCTTCAGGTAAAAACATGAATAGATATGGTAATTGTGAGCATGGTATTGTGATGTTACTAATAGTAAAATGAAAGATTATAAGTAATAGAATTAAAAAAAATAATTTAAGTCTTAGCTGAAATTAATGTTTCTATTTTTGTATATATAGAGTACAGATTCCAAATTATTCTCCATTTTGTAATGCTTAATGTAAAACTATGAGGTGAAGCATGATTGTCCATGAGACAACCTCCAACCAAATGACAGTAGAATTTCAACTTCTAAGCCTTTTAAGGAAGACTTACTAATTGATATCTCTAAATATTACTGAAAGACATCATTTTGTAAGACGGACATATTTCTAAAAATACACCACTGCAGCTTTCAAGATCAGCACATAGCGGAATTATTCGGTATTCGAGATCTTTTATTTGTTGACGGTGAACGCGCATTTCTCCTTTTTTGAGATTTGTGAAGTTAATGAGATTTCTGTTTAACAGTTCATCTTTGGATTTACATATTTTTATCCGTTTTTTGCTTACATTTCTTACCCACACATTATATGTATATGAGCAAGTGTGACCTCTTTGCATTTCGTAACTTAAAATATTTCCTTTTCGCCTGGAAGATCAAATGTTGCTTGTTAAATGAACGTCTCAGATTTGATATATTGATACAACGTTAATAAAACACAGCATAGAAATAATATATTGTCTATCGGATATCGCAAAAAAACAACCGGGTTGAAAAAGAGAAGATCGGCATTAACTTGTTTCATGAAATAGTAAAGATCAAAGGTCACTAAAATATAGAAATACCACTATAAAATCAATATATTATAAGTATAAACGAACAACCGACGTTCATTTCTGCTAAGAGAGTTTTCTTTGTATATCACTTCGTTGGCCATTCGTGTGTTTCTGAAAGGGATTTATTGATTCCCTATAGTATATTGTTGCACGAATTTAGTTCAAATATATAGACACTTCTTATTAAATGGAAGTTACACTCCATTCTCGCTTTTGGCATTTATATCTTTTGATTTTATTTTCGCATGAATTCATTTCACAAAATTATATATGGATGCCAAACTTTTGTGGATTGCGATTTTCGAGCGACATTAAATTAAATGTGCGTTTCATGCTTTGTATTTATTTTTAATCAATAGAAATAATTATCCCAATGTTAACAATTATGTTTTACACTGTGTAATAGCGGTTTATATTTCAATATATTCCCCCGATTATCTCTTTGGATCTTCAGACGTGTTTGACTGCTACGAATCCAAAACCGGTTTCGAAAACGACGAATCCTCATCTGAAGCTCAAGGTGGCGGGGGGTGTTTAACCGTCGTGCTCAATATCAGTATTATTAAAGTTTATCATCCAAAGCTATCATTTTTATATTTTAGACAATACATGTATAGTGTAAGTTGTATACGCAAGTTTATCGATCGATTATATAATATTGTTTACGTGCAGGACATCTACTAATCATTTTGAAATTAAGTTAATTCTGAAATTAACATCACGTTTTTCCCGATTTTCCGATTTTTATAAATGACAGTAGTCTTTTTGTCCAAGAACTAGGCTTTTAATAAAAACGGATTAGTATATATTATTCTAATTTGTTGATATTACAAAGACGGCTTGAAAATCCAACAGTTTTTTTTTCAGGTTTAATTGGGTCTACAAATTTTGACAGATTTTGATGATGATCACCTAAAAAAGTCATAATCAAATTTGCACAATTTAAGATCTATTCAGTACAAATGTTTAGTTCAAATATCTTCGTGATATTTTTGTGCGCTCCTATCTATTTTAAACAAAAAACCTCCAAATATATGGAACTTTTATAGAAAATGATACTTTCTTGGTGAAAAAGTCAAATGCGCCCTGCCTTTTTGTCGAAATGATGACACTTATAAAAGTTATGAATCATTAAAGGATGGTTTTTAAACAGAATTTTCACAACGACTTATTACTGTGTTTTCAAATTTAAATTTAAATTTCCACCGCAAAAATTCATTTCTGATGTGGTGGATCCAAATTAACCGAAATAATTGAAAATCAATGTCCCAAATATTAAAATAGAACGAAAATAATTGCTCGGAGATTATTAACAGATGCGAACATCGACGAAGCCAATGCCGACGAGGAAGTTTCATAACATTTAATTTGCATCATAGTTTCAGAGGATAAGAAATTCAAACTTTCAAACAGATTGTTATTGTAAATTGACAGTAAATGTTAACAAAAGATCTTCTCACCTTCGTTTCCCGTCGCGGTAGTTTTATTCATTAAATGGTGAAATCCATCATAATTTTACCCTAAGCAACTGTTCACCTACGACCCACTCACTAGGAACTGTTGCAAAGGGACCCTTAACGTGCTGAGAGCTCGGGATTTTCCCTACACGAGCTACCGTCAGAGAGGGTTTGCAAATTCATAAATCCATGCAACCAACGGAAAGAGGGGTTCTTCCTCCTGGCTGAGAAACCGAGTAATCATGCAATTTCTTAACGCCTGTTACTTTCGGAGTTGTTGAGTATTTATACATCCCACCCAACCAACGGAAGCCCTTTTAGCAAGTGTTCTACCTGCGAAGGGAGAAATCGAACGGCCTATTTCTATACCCCGGCCGCCCTCGGGGTTGGAGACCATGTCGCTAAAGGTTTCTTGCAATATCTCATCCCGTTTCCTAGAATTTGGTATTTGTTTACACTTTACCAAGAATTTTTTTCTTTTTTTCCAATAATTTTCTTAAATGTCAGTTCTAAGGAAAAATATATTTTGCGTCAGCCAAAAGTTTAAAAGAAAAAATATGGAATATACGCCGCTTACATTATACAGCTTTACATATTTAAATTCCCGTCTTTTTATTATAATAAATTATTTACATAGAATATAAACACTGCTAAACATTACAGATTTATAAACGTTAGAGTCCAAGAGGAGAAGTTTGACCGACCGATCGAATCCACGACCTTTAGCACTCGAGGCGAACAAGCGTACCATTTCCCTGAGGCGGTGGAGGCGGTTCTATTACAATTAAAAAAAGTTTGAATAGTTATCTAATGAATCAAAATTAAAAAATAATTTTCTATGCGCCTCGCTAGGCTTTGGAGCCGGGGAGCAGTTGCCCCTCCCCACATTTGAAAGTCGGGGGGAACTATGTTTTTGTCCCCTGCTAATTTTCCATTTATTTTTAATTACAACTAAACATATTCGTAAACTATAATAAATTACTAGTTATAGTTACAGAAGAGTGACTATGTGCCTCCTTTTTGTGATAATCAGTCCTACGCCTATGACTCGTGCTGAAAATTACATGAAATTACAAAATTTCTGTAAGAGATTCTTTTTTTTTGCATTAAATATCACCGAACCACAATAGGAAAAAACTACTGAATAAAAGAAATATTTTGTGTCACAATTGAAATTGTACGGGCAAGGAGGATTAAATATTCCAGAGTCCGCAATATTTCTTATTAATAATTCATGTTTGCAGAAAAATCCATTGACAATTCAGTGTTATTCTTGAACGAATAAAACAAGTAACTCCATTGCTTTAAAAGTTAACATATGCGGCATATTCTTGATAAATATGGATGTAATACATGTATGATGATTAGCTGACTTTTGAACCATTCAAGGATCATTGCGATTAAATATTTGCCTTTTGATCTTTTATTAAATTATTTAAGGAACACCGACGGATTCTTTGAATAGATATTCAATTTTCTTAGCAAAATTTACTAAGAAAATCACTATATCTATAAGATAAAGCCATGCATTTTCTTACCAAGTAAGATTTCGTTTTACATAAACCCAAATATTTATATTCTGGATTTTCATGTTGTTTCACAAAACACTGGTGTATCAACTTTTTATGACGTTCATTAAGTTATGAAAGTGGAATCAACATATAAAGGGTGGAAGTGTCAATGTTAGAATACTTGTACAAAATGTTACGGAATTTGAGGTATCATACTTTATATGCTCACTTGTGTAGTTTTTGTGTCTAGGATAAAGAGGCAATATGCAATCGTCTTCGTTTGTGTCTTTACTAAACGAAGGCCTGGGTTACCAAGGATCTCTTCTTTAGAAAGTGAAGTATGCGTCAATGTTGGGCCACAAGATGTGCTGTTTCGCAACCAAATTTAATGTTGTTTAAGCTTTATCAGCTGGAGCAACAAAACAGTTTTCATGGATGGTGAACAGTCAAGTGCTTATCAATTGAATAACTATTTCGACGTAATTGTCTGAAATGCTTTATTTTTTATTGCCTGTGGAAAAGCAGAAAAATACATATACAAAACATATTTATATTATGTGGTGCCTGGATTAGTATTGACTGCTTTCGTGTATTAATCATTATTGTCGGATAGGTGTAACTAAAAAAAAACAAAATTTAGCTTATGATAAGTGATTATTTGATTTCTATATTTCTAGGGATTATCTACATCATTATCGCAGAGGCATTTCTGTAGGACCAGCGTAACACATAACTGATTACCAATGAGTCGATTTTAAAAATTTAGACGTGTAGTTTATTTGGTATGTGTATCCAATTTTTATGTAATTATTAAATCAGTCACAGATAAAACATGACGAATTTAAACCACATATTATTGTTGTTGTTAGTACTTATTTATTTATCAAACTTCTGATTTTAAAGGAGTACATGGATTCCAAGCATTTGTTCCTTTGTTTTGGTTTATCTTTTAGTATGTTTTATTTTTTTTTATCTTTTAGTATGTTTATTGTTTGCTAGCTTGTGTCCGTCCTGAATATGCATGGAATATTTGACACTGGACGTTAAACAACAATCAGTCAATCAATCTTTTAGTATGTTTTAAATTGTTCTTATCTCATTCGATTATTCACTTTTGATCTCTCACATGGGTATCAAAAATTGGATTTACATGACGTTTTAGACAGAGAAAATAATTGACAAGCATGGGAGCATATCCCATGTTTTAAATCAATGTAAACAGCGTTTAAGTTTGCATACACTAACATTGTCCTAAAACAAAATACAAGAACTGAAAAACATTGCAGTAAAACAATTCGGAAAAGACTTTTCCTTTGGTAAGAATATTAATATTAGATTTTTTTCAATTGAAAATACAAGGAGAGATACTCCAAATATAAACAAAGTGATGACATGGCATTACCGTGATAGCTCTCTTATTTTAGAATTCAATTGATACTACTTACCTTTAACGTTAAAATTATCGGTAATCGAAAATCACTGTTTGTTTCTTCTTGACATGGTTTTGTTAATACTTTTAATCTCGACGAAAATCGCGCGACATCGTGCGGTAGAGTGTCCCCTAAATAGTTCTGTAATTTCTATTTTACCGTAAATTAGAGATGATCATTTGATACAATAACTTGATCTTGATTATTCTTGATAATTACAACGGTATGAAAATTACGTTTCAGATATCGGGACACACATACGCAAATGTTAAATTCACTCAGTAGACGTAATGATTTTTAGCTCGCCTGGCCTAAAAGGCCATGTGAGCTTTTGTCATCACTTGGCGTCCGTCGTCCGTCCGTTTTCCGTTCACAATTACAAAAAATCTTATCCTCTGAAACCGCTCAGCTAATTTTGACCAAACTTTGGTGGGATGGTCCTTGGGTTGTCCTCTTTCAAAATTGTGTCCGACGACCCAGACCTCCTTATAAAATGGCCGCCAGGCTAAAAATAGGAAAAGGGGGGATGAAATTTTAAAAATCTTTTCCTCTGAAAGTATTGAGTTAATCTTGATCAAACTTGGCTAAATGGTCATTAGATGATCCTTTACTAAAATTGTGTCCGATGACCCCGCCTCCGAACAAAGTGGCGGCCAGGCTAAAAATAGAAAAAAGGGGGATGAATTTAAAAAAA
>JAULBM010015359.1:0-11533 GCA_032357055.1 Geukensia granosissima | reverse complement strand
GGTAAATGATTTAAAAGAAAACACTACTCATTAACTGCCAATCGATATTTACTGAGTAAAATTCTTAACTCTAAAGGCGGGAAAATTCAAAAAGTAAAACAAATTGAAAGTTTCCAAAAAGACAAAAATGAAAATTCGTTATCTTATTAATTATTCATTTTTATTTTAGCAATAATTATCTCGGTACCTCAACTTCTCGATGGCAGAAATAAGCCTCCATACAAAATAGAACTACAGCTGAACAAAACTTTATGTGTAAAATACTATTCATCTGAAATTTTCATTAAAATATTTTTGGCTTATGACAAAGGAAGATTTGAATAATAAAGTCCATTGGTACAGTTATAAAGTCATGTTTCACACTGAGTAGGTCTTCATAAATGGAATACAGCATATGTTTCCTTAATAGACCTGTAAGAGTTTGATATTCCAGATATGAATTTAATTGAACTATCTGTCTAAGATACTGTTTTTATGGCTCTGACCTGACCGAGGCCGGACACTTGTTTTCTATATTTAAAGTATTATAGAATTTTTTTTTTAAAAAGACGACCAATGTGTATTTTTTATATTAATTGGTCATTTCTCTTATTATTAATTGCTCTTTTATGCCGATGAAAATATCTACATCACGCCTAAATGTGTTCAGATTAAGTCAGGTCCACTCTGATACCATACGTATCAACCATTTAATGACGGCGTCCACAGAACGTAAGAGGGACGATTTCAACCACCTTGATTGAATGTATCCTTGTGCGATAACAGCAAGGCTCTTTTCATAAAGTCCTGATACTTTGAACAGGCACGACAGTATTGAATCAACTGCGTGTATAAACCCTGAAAGTCGGAGAATGTTGCCTCATAAATATTGAAGTTTGACAATAGGAATTTTAAGTCATCACGTTTGTCATAAATCTTAGAAACAAGTCTTCCCTCTTGGTCAATTTCGAGGAAACAATCTAGGTATGAAGCAGACTTTGTTGAGCTTGTAGTCTCCTTAATTTTTTGTTCGCTGGGATTTATTTGGTCAAGATCGATGTTCGCTGAGCGTAGGATTATTCAGTGACAAATCATCATTGATATAGCGAAAGGTAAAATAAAACGATATGGCCAATTTCTATTTGTTATTTCACAAGAGTCCCTGAATGAATTCTTCTTCTAACTAGTACAAAAACAGTCGGCTAGTGAGGGCGCATTATTTGAGTCCATTGGACAGTCAACGGTCTGTTGAAAAGTCGCCCACCAAATTCTACAAAAATGAATCTTGATAATATAGCACCACGAATTCATAAAACCTTTAACAATAGTTGCTAATAATACAAAAAATGAAAACATATAAATTTCCATGACAATGAATCGAAATAAGTTTAAGTTTAATTTCAGTTAAAATTAGTTGCGTTAAGCAAAATAAATTTCTCATAACAGATTAACCTTTTACGTGTATTTCTTTTTCTTTACTTCTGCGTTGATTGATTGAAATCGAATATCTTCCACTATCAAGTATACAAACATTAGATATCTTGAAGATATACTTCTCTGTACTTTCCTGGATATTGTATCTCCTTATGTTGTATAAAGGCTTCCCTTCTTTTAACCATTGGATAGAACTATCAAATCCATGACGTTGACACTCAAAGGTAACACTGTCACCTTCTGTTGGGCTGTTATCATCAACTCTTAATTCTTTGATAAAAGATTAAACATTGTTAGAGTTTGATGAATAAGTAAAAGTTAAGACATTATTATTGTTCAAAATGGAAAACTAGTTTTGGCTGCCATGTTGTGCCTCTTATCAAAATGGTTATTTGGCTGCCGAAAACTTTCGTTTGTCAGCAAGAACTTATTGATAAGTGAATGCGAATTTTTAAACAATAGCATCCTTATTACCTTATTGGACTATAATGTAATCGTAAGGCCTAAAATATAATGTTTTTTGCTGAGAAGAAGACACTTTTCTTCTGCCAGACATCATGGTAAGCAAATGATTGATTGATTGATTGATTGTCGTTTAACGTTCAGTGGCAAATATTTCATGCATATTCAGGACGAAAACAAGTTAAGCAATAAATCAACATGTAGACTGTGAGTAAGGGACCGGTAAGGGAGGGACTTTTAGACTGTTACTGGAAAAATTGAGGGTTGGATAGGGGCGGAAAATTTAGCCTTGTAACTGGCCGCCTACGGACCACTCAAAAAGAGCTGTTACAGCAAATGAAGCGGTCTTTACAGACATATCGAAGTTTTTGGGACCATGAATATTTACCAATTTGTTACGTTTTCTACAAGTCATATCGTTTTATTTAAGAGAACAAATAATTTTTTCAACAAGATATACTCAGAACAGACAAGAATATTTTTGAAAAACCCAGACAGCCAGAAGGCCTTGCCGGTAATCAGGACCTGCAAAATTTTTTAATTTGCTCAAATGTTGCTCCCTTGGTTCGGAAGGTCAGACGAGTAGCTTCTATGCCTTAATAGACATGAAATAACTGAATAAATCAAAACTTGTAACCAGAAAATTGTTATGTGATGAGCACATTAGTTTGCCAGACAAAGTAATATAAAAGAAACAAATGGGTAATGTACTGATCACAGTTATATAATGGACACAGTATTTAAGTGCTGGACAGAGAAATATCAGGATTATAGTCCAATATCCACCGTCCTTTGACCACAAATCTGTTATAAACAATTGAATAACAAGAAAAAAGTTTTATGTTCTGCAGTATTTTGCAACTTTAGTATTCATTATCCCGGGAAATTGCATTTTAACGCTACTTTCAACCGATATATATATAAATGGTAACACTTTTGACAACCTGCTAAATTCATTATACACTCAGGTTAATCCAATTAAAAATATCCAATCAAAATAGGATGAAAAATAAAAATTTCATATTGAGTGATAAGGCATTTGAGAAATTAAGATTGTCTTCTTTAAGTGAAATATGCGTCTGTGCCAATCAGGAAAATGATGTTATGCCACTAGAAAAATATTGATATTACAAAATGTACAAATATGGCCAATCAATCTGATATATATAAAATAATCAAACAACAGAACTACACAGGAAATAACAGTAAAACAAAACTATAAACCACAAAAATTTCTAGAAGAGAAATAAATAACCTTACAAAGGCAGAGATAAAATTATAACTATTTCATAAAAATTTCATTCAATCTATATCTACGACCATATTGCGCCCAATACATCAAAATAGGCAAAAAGTTAAAGCAAGAAAAAGTTCAATCAAATTTCCAAAGGTCTTATGTTTCACTAAATTCACTTGTGGTTGTCGTTTTCTTTGGCATGTAGAGCCATTTCATAAAATGCTGAATGATATATAATACAGTTTGGTTCTATTGGAACAGGTATGATATAGGATATTTTGATAAATTTCCTTTAAAATAGGGTTATATGTCAAACAAAGTTTTTCTTTGGCGGCCAAACTTTGTTTATGCAATGCAATCAAACAGATTCATGCCAAGTATGATGAACAAACTATGAGTATACGTGTGTGTGCTGTTTAACGTCAGTTGTGAGGTTCAACTAATTACGGTAAATGTAAGGGAAAACATACTTTACTTGTGACATACATGAATATCAAGGTGTCAATGTACTAAACCATCCAATCAGATTAAGAACATACGGAAAAATACTACAAATCAAAACAAAGTATTCTTTCTCGATTTACTAACATATTAATATTGGGTCATAGCTCCTTTTGTTTGACACTTACGTATTTTTTTAAATAGGGGTTCGCCTTGGGTGATGGCATTGCACTATAAGACTTTGAATTTCATGCCCGTACGATTCAGGCTATATATGGTTTCGGTAAGGTTAAACTTAAGGTAAAGTTGCTTAACAATTTGAAAAATTCAAAATTTAGTTGAACTTTCAAGGAATTTCTATTTATTATGTTTACATCTTCATGGGTTGAATCCAAAAAAAAATATTTTCGCAATATCTCATCAAATACTTCAAATGATTAGTTTTTTTTACTTATTACAAATTTTCTGACAAAGAATTATTGGTGTCAAATGTCAGGACGATACTGATGATCAGGTGATATTTTTATGAACAACTACACAAAACGTCCAAAACCGGCGTTATAAGGGTGAACCTTCCGCACATGCTAATACTTTACACGAAAACACTTGCATTATGTCTTGCATTTTTGTAAAGACATGAAAATTCATTATTATATCATTTTTTTCTTTTGGTGGAAACAAATATAACTCCGTACCAAAAGTAGATTTGAATAAAATTCAATAAATCTCGTTACCTAAAGAAAATGTTTGTTGCATGGACTGTTGCTGCCTAAAATAATCCTTGCCACTTCAATGCAGTTTTAATTGAAAATATGTTTTTCTATTCGATAGACGAAAGTAGAAGGTTTTAAATTGAATTTTCATGTTATGTCGGGATTATGCCATTTTTGCTTTGGCTTAAAAAATATTATGCAGGAAACAGTTGAATTACCACTTAAAAACTCTTACGCATCATTGTAACAATATTTCACTTTTTATTGTCTTTTTTACAAAAAATGTTTAGAAAACGAAAATACCTTTTCGTTCATAAGTCGGAACCCGATTGGTTTATGTTTTTTTTACTTCGTATGGCCTATAAAATAGAATTAAGCAGAAAAAAGCTTAAGAAAAGGTCGTTTATTGTGTCTTTAGGTGTCAATACACTATTACAACCAATCAGATTAAGAACATAGGAAAAATAGTGCAATTCAAAACAAAGAATTTCTATTTGATTTACTAACATATTAAAATTAACCATGTCAGTTTGTTTCCTTTTGACTCCCATTTAAAGACAAATTTATTAGGGATGTGAAATTCGAAGAAGTTATAACCTTCTGAATACATGGCCTATATGACGAAATTTTCTAGAAGTCAAAATGGTATTTTAGGGTGTTCCCCTTGCGTAACGACATTTCACTACATTTCTCTGAATATCAAGTCATTTTTTAGGAAACCTACAGTATACCCGTACGATTAAAGGTAAACATTCAAGGTTAATTGGCTAGCCAAATTTGAAATATCAAAAAATTGGTTGAAATATAAAGAAATTTATTTAGTAAGTTTAGACCTCAAAAGCATTTCCTTGAGCATGTTTAGGTATTTAACAACGACAGTAACAAGGACAACATTTCATCAGGGTTTTTCATCACTGGTTGTTGGCTGGCTATCTCCCTTACATTCGGGTTACAGAGAACCATGATATCTTAAGGCGGGTGGGTTCCAAAGTCATCGTATCCTCCTCGGCTTGATTTCGTTAATGACGTCTAAAACTCAATATAAACAAACCTGGCAGTTCTTATCTGTTGTAAGATAATGTTGCTGTTACTCTTTTTAATTGTTGTAAATCATGCTAAATGTATTACAAAATACCAAAATCAATTTGATGCACGGTATGGGCATTTCGTTAATTTACAACTCGTCAGCAGTGCTTGAAGTCAAAGTGATGGAAATCCGGTTAAAATACAATGAGGAGTGAAGTGAAAATATTCTGACAATGATGCGCCGGAGTTCAACTGTTTTATACAAGATAAAATTTTGAGCCAGGAGTAGCCTCGGTTTCAAACGAAAAATGGCGTTGGAACCTACCTGTCTAAATATATGAAATATGTAATACGACGATTTAAATCTAGTCAGCGAACCAGTCTACCCTGGTTGTATTTAGGTTATTTTTTCGCTCTAAATTTTTGTTCAAACGGCTTCCTTTAAACGCGTTAGTGATTACGAGTTTTTTATTGCAAAATCCGGAATTGGACGCGGGTGGTAACGTTTGTTATATCGGCGGCTTTAATAGGTAATTTTCGGACATGTCGGCGGTGCGACGAACAAGTTATCAATTTGGCATGGTCTAAGGGATAAGTTGTGCAGTTTTTCTTCAAAAAATCGTTTTTTGAAAATTCTTCAAATTTCCAAAGAGGATAAAAACAAGTGTATTGGAACTCTTGTCGTTGCGAACTTCCAAGCTATTTTATCTCAATTATGATGAGAGATGAGTCATTGTGCATGCAACTTGCTTCTTTTTCTCAAAGACAAATTGTGAAGAAAAGTCCAATTGAAATCAAATACAGAAGTGATAAATTATATCAGTTCTGGTTGGTTTACCCACCTATTAATTGTTCTTTGTCATCAGAATCTGGAAAAATATAAAGGAAAAATCAACTGAAGTTTTTGTCAAACTGCAACACAGTTTTTAAGGTAGAAGTACTAATGCATTATTTAGATCAACAACTACCATCAACCATAGTCCTTCATTAGATCCCCTCTAGATTCTACCTCATATTTATTTTTGATGTATAAGGGTTTGAGGTATAAGATGTAAAAGATTTTACATATAACGGAGAAAAAATTTGGGAAAGGCTACATATGCCGGGCCAAAGTTTAGTAAGACCCTCTTATTTTTTTAGTTTTTCAATGTATGTATGTTTCCGCCCTGACAGCGCCATTACTGGAGAATGAATTTTATATGCAGGCCTTACCGTTCAACTGAATCTATAATATATAGGCTTTCTCTCCTTATTTAGTATTCATTAGTAAATATTAATCCCTTACAAAAATAGACTGTAAAGTAATACAATCAGATTTCAATTTTGTTATCTTGTGAATGTTTGCCACTTTTGGAGACATTTTGCAATAAAACGTGTTTAAAATGTCAAGTATCATCAGGATAAGTAAATAAAAATTTCAAAAAATCTATTAATGTGACTATAGATTAGAAAATATGACTAAACATTAGAATATGCCAAAATTAAGCAAAACATTTTTTAGGTTATTGATTTTTCTCATTATTAACCTTTTACGACAGATTGCTAAACAGTACTGAACAGAATGATTTGATATTGGATTTATTTTGTTACTACATTGATTATCGCTATTTTGAAACAAATTTGGACAATTTTCCATCTTCAAAACAAAAAGGAACCACTTACCCTCAATTTTAACACAAACATATTATTATTTGTGGATAAGACTTTGCATTTGGGTGATAAAATGATTGATTTCTGCATTAAATTGACAGAATTAGCACTGATGTTCTTAACTCAAAAGGTAATATGGCAATACAATCTCTATACATTATTATAAGGACGGAATATTGACAAATGGGAGATTCGGGATCATAGAATTATCTACTACTGCATAATTACGCAATCTAGGTAACCTTATAAAGATAACAAATTTGATTATTTGCACAGTATTTTACGCCATCTATTACCATTGTACAATTATAGTGAATATTTGATGGGAAAGATAGACACTGCACATAAATCTGGAATATTTTTATTTTTGACCTTACATCAAAAATAAGTATGGTTAGACTTCTTCAAGCAAAATTCTTAGAAGGAATCAGCAGATAATGCTTGCAGGATGATTTTGGAGGATAGTCAATTAATAAAATTGGATGAAATAAAACATTAGAAAGGATTCTATCCGGAATACAAATTAGCATTTCTTTCACAAAAATATAGCTTTCAGAACTCATAAAACTAGCCATCAAACAAAAATGTTTAATCGGACACTTTTGTAGCTTGAAGTGAACTAATGAAATTTGCAAAAATATTTTTGGCATTCTGGCTCATAGTTTTTGCATGCAAGTCTAACAAGTTGAATTTTTGGCCAAAAAATGCAAATATTCCATATTTATGACCAAGTGTATAGGAAAAATTCCCTCTTATTTACGTCAATTTTAAATATTAAGTTCTCAAGGAGCTTACTTTCAGATTACTTTGACCTAGTGTTTTGGCTTTGTCATGGTATTGGTTAAATTAATCAGGTTTATGACAATTAAATCATTGTTTGACCAAAATATCAAAGTCTTTTGCCACGATATGGCTGAAATATTACCGACGTGGCGTTAACAATCATTCAATCAAAGTCTTAAGTGAAAAATGGGTGATTATCGGTTTCATAGATTTACAATTATCATCAAAGAGTGATGCAAATTTATTCCTAAAACATTATATAACAATTATGATTACTAATTTAATTTTAAAATTAAAGAAAACGTTTCAAGGGTGGTTTGAAGTCCAGTGTAAAATACTCATGTGATAGATCAGAAGTGCATAGTCCAAAGAGACAAGACAAATTTGAAACAAACTAAATGATAAATTGAAAACGAAAGGTACAAAGGCTTGGAATCCACGAACTCTTAAAAAACAGGAGTGTGATCAGGTACTCATAAAGGGTAAGCATCACCTGTCTTGTGCGTTCGATGGGTTCGAAATGTTTTTGAAAAGAAAAACATGACTATAATCTACTTGAAAATATTCGATTTTTCACGGAATTTCTGTAAATTTACCCAATAAAGCGCTAGTAAGGTATTTGATATTGATTTTCTAAATGATTTTTAAGTCGTTTGTTATTTTAGTTTTCTACCAAGTATTTTATATATTTTATTTAAAAAAAGAAAGTTTCCATTACATGTAAAGAAAACAAAGTGAAACAAATATTCAAATCCTTAGAAAATCAATACGGATACAATCAAGCATTATTATAACAAGGGACACATAAAAAACAGATACAATTTTATTCTGTGTGATATACCTTTCGGTTCTACAATTTAATAAACTAAAATTTAACAAGGATTGTGATTTTGTTTTTCAGAAACAGTCTTTATATAACTTATGCAATATCAATGGTGAAGTGATACATGGTGTGGTAATACCCACCAATTTGTAGTTTATTTTTCAAACTTCATTCCTTATATGTTAACACGATTACAACCGTTTTCAATCAAGGTTTTTACTTTTGAGAAAATCATATATTTATATCTCCAAAAAATCAACTAAATCAAGAACGGTAAATCTTGCAAATGGTCGTTTTAATGTACATTATATGTAATTTTTATCTCAAAGGTACAAGGTTCAAATTGCAAACAAAGGATGATTATGTATACAAGAACAGTCCCTGACTTGAAAACAAGTTTAAGTTGAATGAATCACATCCTGCATGATTTTTATATGGACTGGTACTTAAAGCATACAAGTATATCGACATATTGCTTGTGAAAATCAGAATTTCTAATTCTTATTACGTTATATTGAAATCTAAATTTTTACAATATGTAAAATTATATTTATTGCACATTATTACCATTATATAAAGAAGATAAAAACTTTAGAAATAACCATGAAATTTGAGAATCCAGCCTTAATTTCCAGTTCTTAGCTTAGGCCAAACTTCTGGTGACCATTATTAAGTTAATCTACCGATTGTTCCAGTATGTTTCAGTGTTTTAGTTTGAATACTTCACATTCTTGAAAAATAATAAATTTAAAAACTGAAAACAAGATTTTTTTAAGTCACAAAACAAGGTATCGAATCCTTAATAGGTAAGACTTCATAATTTTGACAAGAAAATGCATTTCTTGAAATAAATAAACAAAATAAATAAAAATATTTCAATTATTAACACAATAGATCTACGGATATATTTTATATACTTGTATGTTTAATAATAAAAGCACATTTCTGAAAGCATTTTAGTTAACTAGGTAAATTACACAAAATAATGTTTAATTTATGCGTTCTTGGTGAAGCAATATGTGCATCTGTGTTGATTTTCTGATGATTTTTATAAGAATTAATTTATTTTCTTTATTTATGGTAAACTGAATATTCCTTTACTTTTTTTTAAATATATAGTAAAAAGATTTAAAAGAAAAGTAAAAAGACAAAAATTTTAAAACTAATAATTTTGGCTACAAAAAAGATTTGGTAAATTGTTTAAAACTTATGCATCAAATGAGAATTAATACAAAAATTTTTGAAAAGTGGCTTACATTAAAAATAACAAAATTGAAAGCCTATTTTCTTCTGTTCTGTCTTTTTTTGTTTTGGGTACGGGTAATGTTTTTGTTATTACTACTAAAGTAAGAAGTATTCGAGAATCATTTGTTGCAGCTTTCCATTGATACCAAATTGATATATCATTCGTCAGTAATGGCACTGTCAGGTCCCTCGGAATCATAATTTTCTTGAAAAACTAAAATTAAGAAATCTGAGGGTTGTTCTATATGAAGTAAGGTTCAGGCGGGCTTCATGGAAGGTGAACCTAGCTCACAGACTAACAGGAATTATTTAATCGTTCTTACCAATTGATTGGCAAGTTTTCAATTTGATGTTTCAATAATAGATGTATTAACAAAAAGTTCCTAAATGCATAAAATAATCATTAGTTTTACCAGACTAGAATAACATCTTTGTTGTGACATTAATGTTATCATGCTTCAGCATTTCTAAGCTGAACACTAAGCACAAATAAAAACTGAAACCTCGAAAAATCTTTTTTGAATATTAACTTTGAAATCAGAACATTAATTTGTTTTCATTAATTGTTTTTCGAAGTAGAATCTTTACAAAGTAACGTAAAGTCGGAAAGTACAAAATAATTAAGTTTTTCTATCGGACTTTTGTCAACAGATTTATTTTTCATAATGCAAACATACCATAATGTATTACAATTTCTGTCTTTACCAGTATTTTGTTATTCACATGAAAAAGCTTATTTTCAATTGTTTTCATGCAGTAAATATGTGCATCCAATCAATTCTTTAGCAAGATAAAGTAATAAAATTATGTAAATCTGGATTATCATATTTATCTAAAATTACCTCTTTGCTGACATGGACGTTTTACCACTATGAATAAAATGACAATGACAACTAGAACGAGGAATGTGCTAGAAACTGATGCTATACTGCAAAGAAGAAAAAATGTAGTTGTTCATGATTGAAATCTCATATGTGAATTCTATTTTTTATGTTAAGTTTTTAAATTTTAGTTTTGTTTTCCGTATTTGCTTTTACCTTTAATAATCGTGCTTTTTCCCTTTTATCATTTGTTGTTTTTCTGTTTAAATTTCGTTCTTTTTTATATTTACCGTGTTTTGAGAAATGATCGTATCATTGGCTTACGATTTATGACACCATTTAATTGAAAACGCTCACTTACCAAAACAATTGTTTAAACACACCTTATCCTTCTTTTATAGTATGACGTCAAAGACAAATAAAACATAAGTCCAGGAAATTAATACAGTTGCCTAGATAATGACTCTACTAAAGAATTACAAATTATTAGGTTTTCAATATTTTATCGTATATGAAATTTATCAAACAATGTTTTACAGATATTTGCTGCATTTGTGAAAATTATAAAGGACTGAAAATACGGAAAAGTATTTAAAATTACAGTTGTCCCTGACGTCGGATTGGCTTCCCATTTCGATATTTTTGGATTGGAGTGCTTTTTTGCAATGTTAGATCCTGGACTTGCAAGGTTATGTTATAATGCTGCTGATGAGACTTAACTCCTTCAAATGTACAAAAGAGCAAACCAAAATTCTATTTATATATTCAACATTGGTAATTTTGTATTTTAAATGTATAAAGCCAGAGAAGTTCGAAATCCTTCGAAATGTTAAAATCATAAATTCTACAGAGAAAAGAGAAGAAGTTGGCTCAATCTTTTGGTTTCACGTTCCGCTATATAGATGATGTCCTTTCACTG
>JAULBM010015348.1:0-11533 GCA_032357055.1 Geukensia granosissima | reverse complement strand
CGTAATAATTAAGTAATTAAACTAGGATAAGAAACATGCAAAAAAGGTTAGAATCTCAAATGAATGGAAAATAAAAAGTAATTTTTCTCTTATAAATCGCGAGAGAAAGTCGGAACAAAAGGAATATGCGCAATTCTTTAAATTAGTACATCTAGGTCAAATTTTAGCGCTCCCGCCAAAAATGAAGATGGCCGACCCTCAATTTTGTTGTAGAATTCGACCAGATCGAATTTGTCGTTTGATTCAGTATATGCCGAGACAGGTCGGTGCTGTGATACAGGCAAATGGTGGTTACAACAGGTATTGACGTTTGGAGTGTTTAGGACTTTTACTGAGTAACTTTGACATTTCAAAACTAGTGTGCCAAATTTCAGCATAATTTAAATGTTTCTTTATTTAAAGTCATGTTAAAAATAAAAGATAAGTATTAATTTTTTACACGTTGCGTTTAATAATAATATATGTGAAAAATGATCTTTCCTAAATAATCTTTGTTTTTTTTCTGTTTTCTGTTTCTTTTATTATTTCTATTTCTTGCCATAGGAGATCTAGTATGATTGTCTATCAGAATGCATTTAAATACACAAACAACTCAATTACCTTATGCTATCAGCAATCGACGAAAATTGACAAGGACAGCATAACCCCTAAATAAGATGTGACGCATTTGTGTATCAATTATTGGGTAAATCTAAAGATATAAGATGGAAACATGAACAATAAATGTAAAAGCAACGACATCTACTGAATTATATTTTGGAACAGATAAAACAGTTTGAAAAAGGCGGGAACGTTGAGGAAAATAATCTCTCTTGATCTTTCACTGGCTGTGTAAAGACATGTTGCGTCTTTCAAAGGCCACAAAGTAACTTGATTTCATAAATACTTTGTAAAAGGCTTTTTAAATCGGATATACAGAATAATGAAACAAAATTAGTCTCGTTGAAATGGATCAAATCTGATAAATTCGACAGTCTGATTATAATTCTAATGCATAAAAAGTGAGATCCTAAATAAATTTCACGTTATTTCCGTGTAAAATATTTTACAAGTAGTACAAGTAAAATTAAAAAAAGACATTATTTTACAATCCATCGATTAACTAATGCATCGTTTAGAGCAGTGTGTCGGTTTTGTAATTATAACTACATCCTTTAGATAAGACTTAGTATTCTGTTTTATCAGATCCTTTTTCATCTTGAAATAAAATTGACATAAAATAAAGAATCAACTAGAAAATGCTTTAAATGTAATGGGAGAATATTAAGAATATCAAACGTGGCTTTGACTGTAATGTTTACGCGCGAAAACATTAAGGAATATCAGGTGATAAAACACATCTTATTCAAAGAAGCTTTAATTTCGTCATTTAACAAAATCTTTGTGTGCCATGTATTTGTGTTTGATATTGTATGTATTACTGTCGGGCAACTAATGACAGATTTTGTTAGCTTTCTCTGCCCGTTTTATCTGTAATTTGTTGACCTTACCCCGCATTTGTTTTCTTCAATGCACAGATGTAGTATCGTCGACATCTAGCAACGAATTCCGCTTAAACCGGTGCTAGTGGCAGCCTTGAACTTATAGTGAAGTGCGAGTTTTCATTCCGTGTCAAAGGCCTCGCTGTGACTTTGAGATGATGAACAACAATCAAAGCGCTGTTTATTTGCTTGGAATGTTCTTGTACATATGAGATTTTTGTGTCATGAATATTTACTCCATATCCCCCCTTTTTTCTAGTTAATTTATTATTTTTAACTTAATTACCTTAATTCATGAGTTTTTCTAGATTTTCTTTTCTTTACAAGGACATTTAGGTGTTTGTACAGATCCTGAAACTGAGAACAATTGTTTAATTTCGTATTATATGGAAGCTTGCTTAAAAGCTTATTCTGATAATTCACCCGTTTTTACGAAACATACTTTGGAAACGATCATTCTGTTTTAACATGCGGTGTCTATAAAGGCCGTGATGGTTTGTACTTAAATAAGGGCCATATCGAAAATTCGTTAATTCTTGTACAAGACCTGAAGCAGTTTTAAATATTTTTTTTATATTTTATTCAAGATGAGACTCTATAAGAGTAAGATGAGACTCTATAAGAGTCTTTAAACAGTCACGTATTTATTCATAAATGGATGTAATTACATCAACATTTCTCGTTTGATTTAAATATCTGGTGCTTAAAGAGGTTGTGATGTCTAAATAAAAATCTATAGAATTTTTATATACTTTGTCAAAAGATTACCTATATTGAGCTATTCAAAAAATTATAATCAAATGTCTATGTCACCAAACTCGTTACAATGGTTTGTGTAATATCCTCCATTATCTGTTGATAATATAAGGGAAAACTACAATTTTCTTGATATAGAGAATATAACTACCGAATTGTATAATAAACAGAAAAAGATATTTTTTATCATATGTTAACAGAAATATGGAAAAGAAAAGTTAGGATAAAAAATCTCATTAATTGCTACATTAATAAATCTATATTCCATAGTGCATTCCCTCAAAAAATGAAGTCATTGGAGTTGCCTCTCCTGGAAATAATTAATTCTTAAAATGTTGAAAAAAAACACTTTATTCTTTATCCATGCTTAAAATGATAATGTCGTTATATAAGAAATTAAAACCTATGTCAGAGTTTGTTGGAACGAGTGGAGAGGTTTGGAAAGGACAACTGTCTGTCTTATTCTTATGAAATTGTGTGAATAAATTGATAGCAAGTTGCAATAATACTTTTTAGCAATCGCGTTGTATTATAAGCTGCATCGAGTTTTTAATTCTCTACAAGGATTTTACATTGTAAAATCAACCATTTGTTTGCCGAAAGTTGTTCTTTGCACTGAGAATACGCATTGACAACGCTACGTAATAATTAAGTAATTAAACTAGGATAAGAAACATGCAAAAAAGGTTAGAATCTCAAATGAATGGAAAATAAAAAAGTAATTTTTCTCTTATAAATCGCGAGAGAAAGTCGGAACAAAAGAAATATGCGCAATTCTTTAAATTAGTACATCTAGGTCAAATTTTAGCGCTCCCGCCATAAAATGAAGATGGTCGACCCTCAATTTCAAATTTCTGTAAAGAAATTCAGGGGTTGATGATAGTATGTCAAACATAATTGCCTAGCGTAAAACATAAACCGTTAACTGTGGAAAAATTATTTCTTTTGATTAAAATAAATAGAACGGCAGAACGACGATATAATTTAATAAACTCGAAAATCACACTCCACAAAAGCCTGACATAAAAATATTAATTTTGCACAAGTATTTTCTTTAAAGTATTTATATTTACCAATATAGCAAAAGTTAATACCACAAGTTTGTGATCCAAGATGGCGGAAGACACCCGAACCTCCTTAAAGAGGAAGCAAAAGAAAACGACAGGTTAAACAAAAGAGGAAATTCGACAAACACGGAAATACGAACAAGCCGGAACATGACACCTATACATATAAATCAAATACAACTTGATACAACGCAGAACCCAGCAAAAAACCAGGAGTGAACTAAGGTTACCGGGAAGGGTAGCAGTACCTGCCTGTTTAAGGAACCTGCCGCATTGTCCGTGTTCCAATCCGGTATTAGTCATTTCAGGATAAAGGGTAAAGTTTCACTTTAAAATCAGACGTTTAAACGTTTCTCACAACCCACAAGAAATTTGCTCTTGAGGCATTTTTGCGGCGTTTAATTTACAAGATTGAAATATCTTGATCTTTTCAACATTTTTATATTAAATTAGATTTCATGATTTACATGATGTCGCAAACAAATCACAATCATTTTCTTGTGAAGACGTGTGTTTACGCATGTTTGGGGTTTTTTCCTGTCATAATTTGTCCGAAAAAAATAACCTTGTTACATTTGAACTTTAAATGTATTCAGACATTATCACTTTTGAAAAATATAACTGAAACAGATGCTCAAACCTCGGTCTTTCCTTCGATTGCCATTGAGAGTGTTCCTCTTATTTAATTGTTTTGATCAGAAAAATTTTATTATTTGAAATAATATTTTAGCAGCAATGTTTTAATTCCAGTCTTTATCATGTTTAAGATGAAAGAAGGTCAAATTTCCTTCCTCAAAGTAAAGTTTCTTGACAGAATTATAGCTCATATCAGGGGAGTACACATTTTGAAACTTGTTCGATTTCTTCGTGTTGGCACCAAATTTTCTGAATTCACCGTTCACAACATTTATCTAACCGATAAACGTGTGCAGCAAGAAAATATACAACACCATTCCTTCTATTATAACTTTGTAAATTGCAACTTATCTTGACAGAAATGTTGTCGGCATTTTTCTACCAAAATTTGAAATGAATTTCCGATAAAATTTAAACCCAGACACCAAAGTAAAAATATTGATGAAAGTAGGTCAAATTTCTTTCCTCAAACATGTCAAAGTAAAATTTCTTGATAGAAATTTAGCTCATATCAGGGGAGTACACATTTTGAAACTTGTTCGATTTCTTCATGTTGGCACTAAATTTTCTAAATTCACCGTTTTCAACATTTATCTAACCGATAAACGTGTGCAGCAAGAAAATATACAACACCATTCCTTCTTTAATAACTTTGTAAATTGCAACTTATCTTGACAGAAAAGTTGTCGGCATTTTTCTTCCAAAATTTGGAAAGAATTTCCGATAAAATATAAACCCAGACACCAGAGTCAAAAAATGTTGTCTGATAGCTGATTTCAATATATTCTTGTCGGAAACCACAGGGTCTAATTTCATTGTAATATTGTAGGGATGGTCAGTGGATGTTCCTACAAAAGTTATGAAATATTTGTCAATAGTCCATATAAGATAGAAGCAGAAATCGCTTGCAGATCTGCCATTAAAAATAAGAGATGAAAAGATATAGCTTAACAAAAGACCGATTGCGAAATTCAGTTAGAATTATGTTTACTTGAAAATATTCTGAAATTTGGAAACAAGTTAAACAGGAAGCCATTGTCAACATTTTTATATTAATTTAGATTTCATGATTTACATAATGTTGCAAACATCATCACAATCATTTTCTTGTGAAGACGTGCGTTTATGTTTGTTAGGGGTATTTTTTTTATTTCCTGTCATAATTTGTCCGAACAAAATAATCTTGTTACATTTGAACTTTAAATGTATTCAGACATTATCACTTTTGAAGAATATTACTGTAACAGATTCTCAATCCTCGGTCTTTCCTTCGATTGACATTAAGAGTGTTCCAAAAACAGTCTATTTGAATTGTTTTGATCAGAAGATATTTTAATATTTGAAAAACTATTTAAGCAACAGTGTTTTAATTCCAGTCTTTATCATATTAACGATGAAATTGGTCAAATTTCCTTCCCCAAACATGTCAAAGTAAAGTTTCCTGATAGAAATATAGCTCATATCAAGGGAGTACACATTTTGAAACTTGTTCGATTTCTTCGTGTTGGCACTAAATTTTCTAAATTCACCGTTTTCAACATTTATCTAACCGATAAACATGTGCAGCAAGAAAATATACAACACCATTCCTTTTATAACAACTTTGTAAATTGCAACTTATCTTGACAGAAATGTTGTCGGCATTTTTCTTCCAAAATTTGAAATGAATTTCCGATAAAATATAAACCCAGACACCAGAGTCAAAAAATGTTGTCTGATAGCTGAAGATTTCAATATATTCTCGTCGGAAACGACAGGGTCTAATTTCATTGTAATATTGTAGGGATTGTCAGTGGATCGTCCTATACAAAAGTTATGAAATATTTGTCAATAGTCAATACAAGATAGTAGCAGAAATCGCTTGCAGATTTGCCATAAAAAATAGGATTTGAAAAGATATAGCTCAACAAAGGACCCACTGCGAAATTCAGTTACAATTATGTTTACTTGAAAATATTCTGAAATTTGGAAACAAGTTAAACAGGAAGCCGTAACAATTCATGGTGATTCCTTCTAAGTATTTCATCTGTTGACCTTAAACCGCCTTGGTGGTGTAATGGTTGGCGTGATCGCCTCGAGTGCAAAAGGTAGTGGGTTCGAATCCCGGCCGGGTCAAACCAAAGATATCAAAATTGGTATTTGCTGCTTCTCGCTAAGCAGGCTATATTTAGGAGAAAGAGCAAAGGCTACTTCGCGTTATTATTTTAGCGATTATTTTCCAAATGAAACGAAGTTAACAACCCAGCATGTTGTATGCACTTGTCTTGGATAATAAAAAAAAAAGAATTCGAAGATACCAAAGGGGCAGACAGAAATCGTTAAGTCTGAAGACAAACTAGACTGTGGCCAACAAAATAAAACGAAAGACAAACATAGAACACGCAAAATTTCACTGAAAACTAAAACTATAGTAACACGAACCCTACAAAAACTAAGGTGAGTTCAGGTTCTCCATAAGGGTAAGCAACTCCTGCTCCACTAGTGGCACTCGTCGTGTTATTCAGTAGACAAAGCTAGTGTTTAGTAAAATCGATGTTAGTCACAACCAGTATTGGATCGGATTTAAAGTCACGACAGTGGGAATATTTTGGAAACAAATATTTCGTACCAGTCAACCAAATCATCGTGGCGACCGAAAAATCTGCTGGGTGGTGATCCTAAACATTTCCTGAGAAACCCCTGGCTGAGCAGCTTTCTTGTTAACTGCATCATTCATTCATCAAAATGGAATTATATAATTGTTTAATAGCGGAGAGCTCTATATCTTGACAAATCAAGAATATGGTGTTTTGTTTAAATGTCTCCTTGACATTTATTTGTAATACTAAGTAAAACAACAAAACCAAAAAGAATTATTTAATCAACTTACAAAGGTCTTTGACGATACCTCGAAGATAATATACACTCTTTTCATCTGACAGTACACTGCCATATTTGTCATTGACGTTTTAGAGAACATACTTTCACACAACAAAACGTCGATTTTGTCTTCCACAGAAATATTACAAACACAGCATGAGTGGCGAACTATATTATTTTTCTTTCATAACCAGTGTCATACAACAAACAGATATAATATTATAATACAAATTTTAACTGAGCATGACGAAGTACAATATGATAATATAATATATAAATATCATACTTTCAATACTTACAGAATAATGAATTTTTAAAGTTAGAAACAGTCCTTTTTCAGCTTAAAAGCATGGTTTACGATAGGTAATTAACCTAAATTGCATAAATGCTTTATGTTAGAAGTATTTAGTTACTGCATTATCTGAGATTCCAACAAATCAGTTGTTTTTAAAAGTTGTTTTTGATTTATTGATAGACGGGTAACGTTCAGTTAGAAATATTTCCTGCATATTCAGGATGAGAGCATATAAATGAATGATGATGATATAATGAACCCTCCTTTGCACTTGACAGATAAACCGGATTTTGAACGAGCTAGCACATTAAAGCAACAGTTCCCACTTTATCCAGACACATTATTCTGGCCATTAATTCTTTGCTATAACACTTAAATGCTGCGTGCTAATTAGTGGTGAAGCAGAAATTACCAATTTTCATTGTAAATGTCTTTGTTATAACCCGACCGGCGATCGAACCCATTACCTTCCGCATTCAAGGCTAGCATTCTGTTAATTGCACTTCCGCGTCAGTTTTTATTATTTGAATTTATGTTGATATACTTTGACCCTCAAAGAATTTATATTCAATTATTTTTTTTTAATTTCATCGAATAGGAATCATATGAAACATGCGCCCAAACAACTTTTTTAATTTAAGCTGACTGATTAGTGCAACCTCATCTGATGTCAGTTCAATTACAGTTGTTATATCTAAAGAAATGTTCGTGCCGATTATTTCATTAGTCAACAATAGTGTCAAAAGCTGTAGACACCACCTCAGGATTGGGCTACCAACATAATGAGCAACATAACAAAAGTTATTACTAACAACAGAAATAATGAAAATGAATGATATTGGGTCAATGCAGAGGGACTGCACTCCAACCACAGGAAAAAAAGAAGTAATTTACAAATCTAGGTGTCTCTACAAGGCCTTCAATAACGGTGGAATAGCATTACATTTCTTGTAAAATGTGAATACGTAACACAAAACTGCTCCAACCTGAAGATTTTTTAAAAAAAATTGTACACAAAACAGAACAATTTTCACAAAACAAACCAATGACCACAATAGCTGACTTGGGACAGGCACATCAGACATGTGGTGGGTTGAAAAATAGTTAAGTGAATTGCAACCCTCGACCAAAGAGTGGTCAGTGGAAGAAATCAAAGATAACAAAAAATCAACAAACAAACTATAAATATGAAACAAAAATTAGGAAAATCCGAAAAAACTGTACCTGAATTACAACAATATCTATTCTTAACTGGATAAAATAAACGCAAAACGAAAAGACATTCCGTATGAATGCTCGCAGTTACTGAAAAGAAGGTATGGGTGAGATTCTTGAAGATAAGACATTAAGACACTCATCACGAGATGTCATCAAACACAGTTTGTGCGATGGTTTAACACTACTTAGTTAATAACCGTGAGAAAGCACAAAATACATAAAATGTCAAATTTATTACATTTTATATCTGTAAAAAAAACGACAAGTTTAGTAAGGTCTGTACCAAGGAAAAAACTTGTCCAAATTTAATACTGTGTGCAAATTTTTAAACTCGGGATTATATAAAAAAAAATCCAAATATCTAAAGCATTATTAAAATTTGTATACTAAAAACTAAATAAAAGATGTTGAATAAATATGGATAATTTAGGTATGCTATATGTACATTTCAAGAAGTAACCTTTCATCAGTAGTATTTGAACCAAAACGTAGAAAGTCCAAGATAAAAAAAAAAAATAGCGAAAGAAGCACTTAAATCAAAACAAATCGCAATGGGAAGTTAAATCCGACGGCAAGAGCAACTACTGAGTATATTTCAAAGCAAGGCCTTTATGTGTTCGCGGTGCTTTAGAAAGATAACACTTCCAGTAACGGATATTTCATTTCAGGCAGTGAACACCTTTTTTTTCACTTCAAGCCCTCCATACAATTTTATTTAGTAAGCTATGATGTAAGGCTGGATAAAAGACCATAAAATACAGATGCGGCAAAAACAGATTATCATTACCATAAAAAACCATGTGAGCAACACAAATATAAGGAAATGGCATTTTTACGTCAGGTTATGCTAACAAGATTAATTCTTCTACTAAAGCAAATAAAGAAAAAACCTGGAAATGACAGACAACTGAAGACAAATGAAAGTTAAATGCAGAAAGTGCTAAAGGTTTTCAAAAGTCAAGCAGAAAAATTAACCAGGTCAAGAAATTTTACAAAAAAACCAAACTTTCATATTTTAGTCACAACTGACGTGCCATCGAATGTATAAGTAAGGAAACAATTGAAAAACCCCTCCGTTGCTTTTTGACGAAAATTCTATGTACGCCGGCGATGGTGTTTCAGCATAATAATTAAAAAAGATGCTTTTTCTGTTCGCCGTTTGCATTTAAAGGTCAGAAAACCACCGAAAACGTCCACATTGTGTAAGGGGTGGGGTATTTCCACGCCTCTCACTTAATTACTTACAACTATGCTGTCAACAGTCAAGGAATGCCTTCAAATTCACTGTGATAAAACGTAATGCTCCAGTGGTGTTAATCAAAGTGGATATTAAAATACTCGAAAGAGCTGTTTCAATACCTCAAATCCCATTCTTTAAAATTTTGTAAAAGTATTCAAAAGTTTGACTTTCAACCCTTTAACACGATTCCACATTCGCAACTAAGAGACCGTCATAAGAAATTGATTTTCAGTTTTTGGTTTTTTGGTTTTGGGTAAAAAAACTGTATAACTGTGTGCGAGAACGCACTGCTTGTTCTTACAAAATTACCAATGTTTAATAAATATGGGCAAATTTGTATGGTGTTTGTACATTTCAGATAGTAACCTCTCATCAGTAGCACTAGAACCAGAGTCCAATATCCAAACATTGCAAAGGAAGTTACCAAATCCAAAAAATCGAGTGCAATATTTTTCGAGGACTTTCTGTATTTTCAATGGTTAGATCAAATGCTGCAAAATTTTTAAAACATTTTTTGATAAATTTCATGTAAGACTAATCCGACAATATAGTGAAGGTAATATTCTTTAAATTATTTACAATTTTTTTGTATTATTTGGTGGACGTGTTTTTTGACAGACCGTTGGCATTCAGTATTTTACGCATTTGAATCATTAATTGTTAAAGATCAAATTCAGTTTTGTGATGAATGGTTCATAACAATATCCATAATCTGTGAAGTAAATTTATATATGTTTATATATGGCATGTGAAATGTAAACTTCGTTAAAGTTAACCACGTCTATTTTTCAAAGATTCCCAGACTGGTGCTGCGCAAGGGACATGGGATGCTTTCCCTTCATGGAAGCCTGATCCCACTCCTTTTTTGTAATAGAGTTCATCGGTTTGAAGGCTTTGTTCTTTTTGTTTTCGTTTTATCTTTTAGTTTGTGCCGATTTTGTTTTATGCAGTCTTGATCTCTCACATGGGTATTCTTCACCGGAATTGGATTGACTGGAACAAGAAATATACAAAAACGTTAATAAAAACAACAGAAGCACACACTCCAAGGACTTCTTTATAACCCCAGAATAGGATCAGATTATCAGTAAAGAATTACATTTCTCTCCTGCACTTTAAGTCTGTTGTCGAGTCATTTATCTCTAAAACGTCAGGTAATGTAAATGCGAGCTATTGTTTTACATAAAGGTAACAAATCTGCAAGAAGATGAGGTAATTATTCCTTTTGCAACAACCAATTAATAATGGTTAAAGGATGGAGGTAGTTTTTTATTTAAAATAGCTAGGAGAGAGAAGGGTGGACTTAAGATCACGTAGGACGATGTCCCGAAGTATTTGTAGACACACCTTTCTGCTTCAAAGCTGTTTTGTGAAATAAAATCCGTACTGAATCATTGAACAAACTTACAAACCAACAAGTAACTGAAAATGTTCTTCTTTTGCGTAGCTTACTTCACTACATCTGAACGGGTTCAAGTCACAAAATAACATGTTAAAACTATTCAAATAATATATGATAGCCAATAATTTACCGGTTTATATAAATTATTAAACTGAGATTAGTATTTAATTCGGAGTAACTTTTATTTCAACAAAATATACAGTTGATAGTTCGAATCGAACACAAGAAATTACGAAATTAAAAACATACATTGCATAACACATGTAACACACGAAATTTCACGTATCTGTTTGTAAACAATGTCAATAATTGAATTAAAGAAAGAAAGGATTTAATTTTGATTTGATGTATCCTTGTTGTTGCAATTAGCATGATATCAAAACTCTCTGTTAAAAATTCGTGATAACTGGAACAGGAACAAGAACAACACATGGCGATACAGAAAAACTTAAGAAAGAAAACGCGGGATTATTGTCGTTTAAATTAGAAAGTTTACAAATATCAAGTTTAAGGGAGTAGACCTATGTAAAGGGACATAACTTTTGACAATCTTTGGTATGTTTATGTCAACCATTTTTA
>JAULBM010015337.1:0-11533 GCA_032357055.1 Geukensia granosissima | reverse complement strand
ATCATATGTTTGCTTTTCTTATTTACCAAAATTTCAACTCAAAATAGTCGTCGCGCTAAATCTCCTGCAATTTCATTTTGAATTGCAGGAGATCTCCTGCAATGGGGGTCTGACAGGTTAACAGGTATGTTTTTATATTCGGCACAAAACTGTTGAAGGACTCTGTAAACCTCTCCCTTTCCCAGTTTCTAAGCCTCATACAAAAAGTTGACATCTTTCAGACATTGACCTAACATTGTATATGCAAAAGCATGCGAGTGCAATAAATATTTTTCATAGGATAATATTCATCAATATTCATGCAATAACCCTTTTCTTGTATGGCAAAACCTTTGAATGCTAAAAACATCAATTTCAACATCAATGAACTCATTTTTTCAGAGCAATATTGCATCCATTGCAAGTTCCTGAAATAATGCACACTAAGTTTTGGTTACATTCTATGTGGAAAATAACATTGCTACATGATAGGTTTCCTCATTATGAGAAACAGTTATTGCATTAATATATTCAAGAATCTAAGATATTTGGTATAAGAATTCTCTAATTACAGGTGAACAATGGTTTTGTTGCAATTGTTCATCCTACAAGTGCTATGTAACAATGTATGTAAAAGGTCTCTTTTGCTAACTGCAGCATTGTTTTAGTTTATATTAATGTTTATGATTTTTATACCCCCAAAAAACAAAGTTTGGGGGGTTTGTAGGAATTGCCTTGTCTGTCTGTTAGTCCACCTGCTTGGATGATTGTTGTTTAACGCCCATTGGCAAAGATTTCATGCATATTAAGGACCAGAACAAGTTATCAAACAATTAAGCATAAAAGGGCTAGCTGGGGATAGGCCAGGAAATTTTATAGCCACAGGGTGTCAAATTGGGACTGTTTGGGTAAGGGTGGGAAATTTAGCCTAAGTATCTGGTCACCTACGGACTGCTCATTATGAGCTGTTGCAAAGGGATCCTTATGTAAGTCCATCTGTCCACATCTCTTGTGAACGCATCTCCTCTTAAGACATTAATGGATTTCAATGAAACTTAACATGAACATTATACACCCTCAGTTGATATACACATAGGAAATTAATCTTGACTCATTCAAAGGGGAGATAATTCATGGGGAATTGATACGTGGGGTATCATGTGTGAGTTTTGTTCACGGTATGTCTTATAATGACAGATATGTTTTTTTTTTGTAGCTAACAAAAGCAACTTTTGACCCTTCACCTCTACAAGTGAAACAGCTACTATTAAAAGACTTCTATATGACAGACTCCATTAGTCGTGCTTCACAAACAATGGCCAAGTGTGTACAAGCAGCAAGTGAGGCAGAAATGTCAAAATATTAAATATTTTGAAATCTCTTGGTTATATAAAAACTGTTTTGTAAAAAAAATGATATTTAATATTTTTCTTCTGTTATAAGAAAATATTGATATCTCATGCTCTAATGAAAATAGGCTGTTGTTCTTCAATTTAATCACCCTCATCTTAACAACTTAACTTGAGTGATAATATTCTGCTAGTGGTATCTACAGTGCTGTAAAATAGTGGAAATGAATATTTGATATTTATTACTGTAAGAAATATCAAAAAGATGCATTTACATGAAGACAATACCAGCAATATATTGAATTTTTACATGTTAAATATTATCATAAATTATTTTTTTTATAATAATTTTTTTTTTTGCTGAAAGTTTTTTGTTGCAGACAGCTTATTTTTTTATTTTAAAAATGACAAACCCTTCACCTCTCAGCTGATTAGAACTATTTATTACCTTTTTGGAAATTTGACATGTGTTTGAAAAAATTTTGCTGAGATGTAGTCTTATTACATGGCATATATAGGTTTTCAAAGACCTGGTATAAAATGGACTTGTTTTTTTAAGTAAGTGTTGAATAAGCTGTGTATGAATATTTATTATGTGGAATTGATTACACAGTTTGTTAATAAATTTGAAATAGAATACTGGTTTTAGTTTTTATTTACAGATACATTTTTCATCTAGATCTTGAATATAGAAAAAATCTGGTGTGATTATCAATGAGGTAGCCATAAAAATGTGCAGATGTGTACATCTCAAACTTCTACAGGCCTTCAATAATGGACACATATCCACACCCTAGGGCAAACTGTAAAAGGCCCCAAAAAATAAAATGTGATCTACACTAATGCATTCTGCAATTCTTCACCTAGGGAAGTTTAAAGTAGTCCTTTTAAGCTCACCTGGCCAAAAGCCGTGTGAGCTTTTGTCATCACATGGCATCTGTGGTCTGTCCGTCTGTTGTCCTTTAACTCTTCATATTTCAATCTTCTCTTTTGAAACCACTGGGCCAAATGGAACTAAACTTGGTAGGAAGCATCTATATAAGGTCCTTTATAAAGTTTATTCATCTAGTCCCAATCAGTCAACAATCATGGCTGCCATGGACAATTCTTGTTTCTGATTGGCTGATACATTAAAATCTCCTCCTCTGGATTAATATTTCAGGGATCACTTTGGGCTGCGCCATTGCGCCATAGTCGCGTTAAAAATTAAAATGGCCCATTGAAAAATGACTCGTGCGCCTGTATGGCCCATTACCTTCGCGTATGGCCCATTGATAGACGTGAAACGTGCGCCGGTAACCAGAATCAGAATACTTATTTTTTTATCTTTACTGTTTCCTAATTTTTAAGATTAGTACACAAACGGAATCAAAGAATTCGTAAACCAGTCTGATATGGGATACTCTCGGGATTCGCCGTACTCCTAACACGATAATCTGGAAATCTACCGAATGGTAAAAATGCCTCCATATTATTCATAAGAGAAAGGGGCCATATCCAATCCGCGCATCCCAATCCCTGATCACAAGGTGTTTCGAACATCTTTTCAGACCAATTAATAATGCTAACTGATCAAGGCCATGTTCATCATCAGGAGCCCAAGCCTAATGTGTGCTACGCTAGTCGCATACATAGCAAAGCAAAAGTCCAAAAGGGGCCCCGTTCTCTTATCAAAAAGTAATGTGTTGTTCATGTAATTCATCATTAAAAGATTGAAAAAATATCTGTATGTATACATATTATATGCCATGTTAAGGTGACAGTCTTGTCTATTATGGTTTATTGAGATATTATATAGAAAACAGATTCTGAATTTCAGGCTTTTTTGTGTCTGTAGAATTGCTCAGATGGGTGCCTAAAATGCTGAAAATCGTTTTCGGGCCGGGGGTTATGCCCCCTGGACCCCCTACCAGGGCGTTGCCCCTGGACCTCAATGGGGTCCTTGGCAGCCCCCATACCCCCAGCCTAATGGCCCATTACTTCTGATGATGATGGGCCGAAGGCCCATCATCATGAAAAGCTGGAGTGATCCCTGATCATTAACCACAAGAACCAGAAATTTGGATCAAATGAAGACATAAATAAGGGAAATTGATTGAATTTTTGTTTATCTGATTTGAAAATTATTGGAAATCAAATGTAATTTTCATTTTTTTTTTTAACACAAAATAGTTCTTGACAAAGTAGTTATCGTTTCAAATATGCTTTCCATACATGCTATGAAACATGTATCCATATTGATTTCTCCTGGCTAAAGTATTGGGAACATGCAGTGTTTTTCCTTGGAGTTTGTGTATCTATTTACATAATTTAATAGCAATAGCATTAATCAACCAACATTGAGACCCGAAGTCAGCAATTACATTTATCCAACAAGTATCGCAATATTCATGGAATTTCATGTCAGTTACCTAAATTTTTTTTTTATAATTAATATTGCAACATGTTTTAAAACCTGATGTTTTTTTTAACCAAATTTTAAATTGATCCTTTAATGAAATTCTTGTGACTGTTTTATGTGACATATTGACAAACATAGTAAAGTTTAATGTCCTCATTACTGTCAAGATCATGTGTAATTGTATTGAAGACTTAAAAAATAATATAATAAATATTCTTTCGTGTGTGTATTGATAATTACAAGATTCTTGTCATTGTGAAAGGGCTGAATGCAGGGTAATTATCACCGGAGTCTGAAAGCGGAGGGGATATGACCCTGAAACGGAAGATGAGATAGATAGCTATTGAAAGTGAGTTTTGATTGGCGTCCTTGAACATCACGTAGAGAGCAAACATTTTCCTATTTAATGTTTACCAGTTCATTTGCTGGTCGTAACTCTGATTTAATCAAAGAGAGTGGCGATGGGGAATAAATTAAATGAATAGTTAGTTTGTCATGATTGGTAAAAAGCAGTAGTAAAGAATCAATTTGTATTGTTAGGAAGAGAAAAAGCTGTTTCCTGAAGTATGTTCTTAGCCCAGTGTTCAAGGTCGAAGTGGCCAAGGTTACCGCATAAACAGTTTTGAGTGCATAGGATTTCATCCTAGTCACAATTGTATTATATTAGAAAAAAGACATAAGCTGACAGAGAACTCAAGCTTTTCATTGTCATGAGTATTAGACAGAGTACTCATGCTTCTCACTGTCTCTAGTATCAGACACTGAACTCAAGCTTCTTATTGTCTTGAGTATTAGACAGGGTACTCATGCTTTTGACTGTCTCTAGTATCAGACAGAGAATTCAAGCTTCTTATTGTCTGGAGTATTAGACAGAGTACTCATGCTTTTTGCAGTCTCTAGTATCAGACAAAACTCAAGCTTTTCAATGTCATGATTATTAGACAGAGTACTCATGTTCCTTGCTGTCTCTAGTACTCAAGCTTCACATTGTCATGAGTATGAGACAGGGAACTCATCCTTTTTTCACTGTCTCTAGTATCAGACACAGAACTCAAGCTTCTCATTGTCTCAAGTTTGAGACAGGGTACTCATGCTTTTCACAGTCTCTGGTATCAGACAGGGTTATGTGCTTCTCACAGTCTTGAACAACAGATAGAGGGACTTAAGCTTCTCACTGTGTCTAATAACTGACAGAAAACCAATTAATGTCCTTAGTATCAGATTGGGTAAAAATGTTTCTGTCTCTATTATTTGATTCTTTATTATCAAACAGGGTTGATTGTGTATCTCTTAGTGATGCCAAATTAAAATAATACATTTTCTGGGTACAAATTTTCACAATGAAATAATTTTCTGTGAATAAAGTAAAAATGAAAACATGGTGAATATAAATACTTTTACAGTATGAAATTTTTAATGTTGCAATTCATAGATAGTCATGGTAAATGGTCGTTGGTTTGTTTGTCAATTCAAATGTACTCACTTAGAAGGATAAAAATCTTTTGGAAATTTATCATTGATGAAAGCTTACATGAAAGAACAGCTTTTAGCAAAAAAAGTTTGTGTACAAAGAAATTGTATCATGTCAACCCAGTTAAAAATAGAAAAAATTTTCTATGGATTTCCTGTCCTTATGGAGAACATTGAATAAACTTAAGCAAGGGAAACGCCAGAATCTTGAGGAACTAATTGATTAAAGGAAACAGTGTCTGAAGATGAGTTATGATCATTGATTTATAAGATTTCCTTATGAGAACAACAGGAAATTTGACCATAGTGGTTCTTCACTGATTGCTTTGTATCTAATACACCCAAGAAATAAATGAAGATGAAAAATATTGCATTTCTTGCAATATTAATATTGGACAGATATGTATCAGATTAAAAAAATTTTTACTGTATGTACGTAATAAATATGGCATTTTACCACCATGCAGGATTTATCTTCACCATTTCATTTTCAATATCACAACTTCTGAGATGCCAGAAAATTGTTCATAAATGGTGCTATAAAATAGGATAAACAGACGTATTATGAGTGAACTTTTCATATAACAATCCATACCATCTCTAAAGCAGGCAGGGCTTGGGTGGCTGAGTGGTCTAGGTAGTTGATTTAAACTTACCTGTACAGATCACTGTATCCTATCACCTATACGGCGTGAGTTCACGACTGACTTTGTACCACAAAAAAAAGGTTGTGTTTACCTCGCATCCCACATGATAAGGTGTGTCAGTTACATGCCCAAAATTGGTGGTTCTCTCCGGGTACTCTGGCTTCCTCCACCAGTAATACTGACTGCCGTGATATGACTGAAATATTGTTAATAGTGGCGTTAAACACCAACTAAACAAAAAAATCCAAGTCTTATTTAAGTTATATTGATATATCACAGATATCTTCTTTGGCTTGCCATTCCATGTATACTTTAGAAAAATTATCATTTGCATATACCAATTTTCTTGAACCTGTTCACAGTCTTAAATATTGCATATCTGGTAGTAGTGCCAAGTTAAAAATCAACTTTTCGTGGGTAGTAGTCATATGAGCAAATATAGCAAAATTAAACACTACAAATATTACTTCTTGCAAATTTGATTATTGAACAATCTTTCAATTTGAAGTTTGTTTCAGAATGATGGGTGTTCAAAAGCTGCCAATATTCAAGTATGCCATAATGACTTATTGAAATTTGCATTTGATAATTTGGTCTTTCATACCATTAGTTTTGGTATATATGAAATACATGAAATACTGATTTTTTAGCTCATTAGAAGCTCAATACATATTTGAAAATAAACTCTCATAATTCGTTGAAACAGGTAGTTGAACGAAAAAGAAGAATAATCCTGCTGAACATACAAATTGTGAGAGTTACCACAAAAAATCCCTCCATTTTTTAAAGGAAATTATTCTGTTGATATTGCTTTATAGATATACTGAAATTATATATACTACATATACTTTTGTAGAGCTTGATATTAGTTTTAACATACCAAAAAATCAAAATTTACAGAGACTGAAAAAATATTGAATTTAGCACAACTACAAAAGACAAAATTTGTTTCATTACATAATTGGGAAATTGTTCAACTCCTTGAAATTGAAATTGTAGTGAAAGTGAAATACTTCACAAATTTACAGCATTTAATCCAATGAAATAATTAAAATAAAGCGATTATGTAATGATACATTTAATTGGCTAATTGAAAAGAATACCAGAATTACCTTTACAAAACACAGTCTCAAAATTCTATCAACCAAAAGTAAACTATCTCCGTTTGAGTATAAGAGGAAAATCAAATCATCCATCCACAGATAAGATTTAGAGATTTATGGTACTTTTATTTTCTTTCATTTTTAGTCTGAATACAAATATTCTAGAGTAAGAAATCAATTTTTCTTGTGTTGTAATTTTTCATGACAGAAGTAATTAAGTTGTAAATGTTGTTCGTAATTTGTTGTAAAATAACCAATTCTGTAATCCAAGGGCATTCCTGTAAAATCATTTTGTCATGAATTTTTTTTGGTCAGAATGTAATTTACAAAGATGCTGAGTTTGCACGTGTAGTTTCAGATGATTGAAGTTGAATTTCTGAATCAGTCAGAAGTTCAATTTTAAAAATATGGTAAATTTACCTTAGACTTATACATGTGATGGTTTTATCTTTAAATATTTGAATATTATCCTTATTCTTCTAAGATTATTACAATAATCTTAAAATGTACTTTTATCTAACCTCATGAAGTGGGAGGATTTAAAAGATACCCAAGAGTCGGTGTCTGAGGTAGCATGGTTAAACTCTATTTTTGCTTACTGGCATGTTCCATATCAACCATATCAATTTGCATGATGTATCTAGGGATAACAACTGCAGTACATGCTTCGGATGATGAATTGACCCATATTTAATGCATGAGTGACTCAGTTAGAAAACATGGTGACAGTCCAACCCATCTTCCTGACATGTCTGACATTGACCATAATGTTAAGAATGATGCATCTAAGGATGAATTCTGCAATGCAGACAGGGATCTTGACTTTGATCTATATTAAAACACAATAAATGACTCGAAAAGGAAACGTGGTTAAAGTCTATTCCAGATTACTGACATGTCCCACATCAAGTAGATTGGTTTGCCTGATGCATTTAGAGACAACAAATGCAGCTCAGGCTTCCAATGCTGACTTTAACCTATATTTAATGCTTGAATGGCTTGGTTAAGAAACATGGTTTAAGTCCATTCTATTCCAACAAAGTGCATTAAGATTCATTTATGACAGAGAGTTTGACTATATTTATTAGAGAAAATGCTACATAAGGAGGTGAGTTTATTAGCAGACAGTGGCTGTCTTTACTATCTTCCTGTTGTCAGTTTATTTGATGTAGAAGTTCATTACATTTCATTAGTAAAGGGTACACCAATTTTCATTAATGCAGTTCGTGATCAGAATTTCAACACAACCTATAAGGGCTTATCAGTTACTTGAACAAACCTATGCAAAAAGGTTATCTTTGTAACACTATTTTAAGATCATTGAATATTGTGTTCTTTTGAATCAACATTGAGGCTGCCGAACGATTAACATCAAAAACTAATTTTAGTCAATATTGTGTTACATTTTTATCTGACCTGCTTTTGATACTTTTTATTTTTAACATATGAACCCTTTTTTTCTTTGGCTATTAATGATATTTTTATACTAAATCCAGCCAGACATGTTTTGATTGATGTCTTAGCTTGTTAACTGAACAAGAAATGTTATCAGTTGTGATTGGATTTTGAACTAGCTGTCTGATACAGCGAGTACTTTTAGAGGTTAGTTCATCATGTTGTCCTATAATTCATTTGTAAAATATGTCTAAATACTATGCAAAAACTTCTCAAAAGATTGTTTTTATGTTAAAATATGTCTGAATACTATGCAAAAACTTCTCAAAAGATTGTTTTTATGTTGTTTTGTCAAACATCTGTCTGATGGGTAGGAATAAGCTCTCACAAATGTTTTAACCCTGCCACATGCCTATCACCAGTCAGGTGCCTGTAATAGTGAATGTTGTTATACGACTGCAAAAAATTGCGGTCGTATTATGGTATGGCGTCGTTGTCGGCGTTGGCGTCTGTAGACAGTTTGGTTTCCGCAGGATAACTTTTGTTCTAGTTTACCAATCCTTTTAATATTTTAGGACATTGATAATTGGTACTAGATAAAGGTTGGTATTGATTTTGGGTGATCTAGCCCTTCCCTTTTTTGGGGGAGGGGCTAGAAGGGAAATTTTCCTTATTTTGGATGTAAGTTCTCTATTTCTTGTCCAATTTTGATGGTTTTTTCCCTTTGTTTTCCCCATGAAAAAGTCAACATAATAGGCCACAAGTGTCATGACCTATCTCTTACTGTTATTAAGATATAGGGGGTCCTAAAATTGCAACGCCCTTATTTTTGAAACTTTTTTATTTCTCATCCGATTTTGATGGTTTTTTTGCAAATGATTCTTTACGAAAAATGTAATAAAAGTTACTCCAAGCATTTTTTCGTAAAATTTGCCTTTTTTGTATAAAAAGGGTCAAAGGGTTAAAAAATGTGATTTTGCAGAGATCAGGAATTTTTATTTTTCATTCGCTGTTTTTTTTTTGTATTTGAATCCCTTCAATGAGAGCTTTCCGTGTCACATCAACAGATTGTCTCTATCTCTTACTGTTTTGGGGTAGAAGGGGTTAAAAATTGGGGGAGGGTGGGTTGAAATTCAATTTTGAATAATGTGGAAAAAATTTATTTTCATCCGATTTTGATGGGGTTTTCTCCAAATGACCCTTATGAAAATTTTTGCAATAGTGACACCATTTTTGAGTATAATACGAGTCAAAATTATCCCTTACAGTGTATCCAGTAATATTACTGTGATCTACTGCATTTTACTGTGTCCAGCACATCACTGTGTCCAGCACATCACTGTGTCCAACAAAATACAGTGTCCGCACTTACCCAAAGGTTCATTTGTTCACCTTTCACATGTAAACATGCTGCGGTCGTATCATTCTGCGCTTGTGAAGCACCAGAGTAAGCATGTGTGTTACACCAATGCAACACATAATTTACAGTAAAAGCAATTATTCTAAGTGGAGAAATTATAATCCCGAATGACCTTGAGGTCAAGGTCATGAAAATTCAAATGCATAGCAGCGGCCAAATACACCACCTTTCCAAGTTTCGTGAAGCAACCTTGTATAGTTAATAAACAGAATGATGAGGCAATTCCAATAGTCCTTATTTACTTCATAAAGAACTAATAAAATTAAAATAAAGAGACCAAAAGCAAGGATATCTGATTCAATCAGGGATGTATATATGTCCCTGATTCAATGCAAATGTCATATTCTTGAGGTTGGGTAACATGCACCTCACAAACATATTGATTGAATGTTGCTTAACATCCAGCAGAAAATATTTCATTGATATTTCAAGACAAGAGCATATAAATGAGTGATAATGAATAAACACTGTTTTGCACTTTCCGACAAGGTGAGTCAGATTTTTTAATAAACCCTGTCCCATGTTAGGGGAGGGTTGAGCCCTCACCAACCGGTTTAACCCGGCAACATACTTATATGCCTTTTACAAGCCAGGAACCTGTAACCCAGTGGTTGTCATTGTTTTATTGTCATTTATTGTTATTTGTTCCCCATTTTTGCTTTAGATTATAGGTCCATTGTCATGTTTTATGTACAGTTTCACAATTTGTATTTCGGGGCCTTTTACAGCTTCCTTTATAGTATGGACTACTGCACTCAAAGCGAGCATACTAACCATTTCACTACAGAGGTGGTTCCTTCACAAACATAAACACATAATCAGTTATTGACAATATTAAACTATTAAACAACTTTAAAAAATACCAAGTAAGATAAAGCCATACAACCTATTAATATGACAAACTTTTCATCCAAATCATTTTTCTATATACCTGTTTTCCTATGTATAGATTAATGTACCTTTCATACAACCACAATAAATAAGTTGTAATATTTTCTGGTAATGTTGTTGTCGTCTATTTGTCCAAGTTTAAATTTTGTTAGAGTGAAGTTATTTTATTTTTAGCTCCCCTCATAAAGTGAGGAAGAGAAGGAGCTACTCCACTCATTTAAGTGAGGAAAGCTAATGTGATACCTGAGCGTCGGCATTGCTGTAGGCGAATGCAGCCAATGTAGCAATGTCAAAATCCATTTCATTTACTGGCATATATATAAAAAGAAGATCAAGCCATCCAAATTTTGTAAATCACTAACTTCTACATGTTGCTCTAAGGCCCTCAGTAATGGACACATGTCCATACCCTACAGCAAGCTGTAAAAGCCATTGTTCATGCTTAAAATATAGGTCAAGTCAGGGCACGAATTTAACTTTCTTGCACAAATAACCCCTATGCAAATATATAAAATTTTGGCAAGTTATTTCTCTCAAAATACTCATTCAGCAAAATTTATACCCACTTGATATTAATTCATATATCATGAAAATATCCATCTTTAAAGTAGTAACCTAATCATGAAAAAAATTGTTAACAAATAACAGTTAATGACTAATTAAACAAAGACAACCACTGGACTACAGGTTACGGCTTAGGACAGGTACACAAGTGTGTGGCGGGGTTAAACTGGTTGGCGAGCGCTCAACCCTCCCCTAACCTGGGACAGTGGTGTGACAAAACAGAAATAAAAAACACACTATAACAAGTCGATCTGTGTCCAATGGACACTATGCCCCGCCAATGATTAGAAAAGTTATGAAATAAAATTAATGCA
>JAULBM010015336.1:0-21430 GCA_032357055.1 Geukensia granosissima | reverse complement strand
TTTTTAACCCGCCCTTACTGTCAATTTCTAGGTGTAAGTCTAGGTAAGAAGCAGACCTTTCTGTTTCTGTAGTATCTATGATTTCAAGTTCAATGGGATAGATGAAGTCAACATAGTCACCAAATTTAGATTTATATTAAATTACCGTTGCACTTTTTACAATGAAAGAGTTTTGCCCATTATTCTTATTTTCAAGAACAATCTTTCAGACAAACGAAACCGAAATGCAGAAGTTGATTTTAATAACATTTGTAATACTCAAAATTACTGTAAATAATTAAATTTTTATCTAAAAGCCTGGAAATATCAACACAAATTTAGAACAAATTTTAAATAAATTTTGATCATTTTCCAAGACCCGCAAATAATTACGTTAACAGTTATGTATGATTATAGATACGGTCGTTAATACAAAAGATAGATTACGCTGCATTCTTTATGACTTGGTATGTTTCGGTGTACAAGACAACCGGGATTATCAATCGTTAGAGTTTTTATTTCTCCTTTGATGAGACTATTTTTCAGTGATCCACAGAGTAGTATATTACCATGTCGCTGTATTACATGGAACAATGGTAATATAAAGATGTATTCTGCATTACCTATATTTATAAATTGAATGATTCCTTGCCATACTTTTTCGTAACATGTCGTACAAACCTTTTAAAGGGTTTAAATTTATATAACTATATTACATTGCTTGTTTATAGAGATTAAATGTTGTGCGTGCCTTGTGAATGGGTGTAGTATTTAAGAATTCCCGATTTCTGTGTTTTTTAAGCATCAATTTTCGGTCATCTTATTCATCTCTCCGTGTTTCTTTGGTTATATTTCAGATTAAAGCGAATGTTAAATTAGTTGGATGGGTTTGACATTAATAAAAAACACAATTCTTATCTATAATTATGACAGCTATTTTGTTCTATATCTTCAAATGGCTTCAATATTAATGAATATCCAAAACTAGTTAAAAAATATTGCCAATACGTGATCTATCTAACAATATTCTGTTCATCCATTGAAAAGCTCTTTTTGCAAGTTAAAATCATGACATTTTAACTTAACTCGGACTTGTTTCAGGTCAGTTATACAGATTGATGACGACAATTTGAGGTATTTTTCTCATCCATTTCTTCACAGATTGGAAACTGTTAGTGTTGTGATAGAAACAAATTGTCAGAGCCAGCTGTTCGCATGCCAAGGTGTACGTCCAAAATACCTGTTTACCAATTAACCTTACAACCTGGTTATGATAACAAAGGTAGTAAGATCAACACCAAGTACATCTGATATATATAAACATATCTTATGTTATTACAAACATCATTATTAACAGCTGACTTCAGGTGTGTAAATATTCACGTCCCTTTTATGCAATTTAATGCCTATAGATGATCGGGATGCGACCATTTCGCCTTTCCGCATTTCACTTTACAAACGCGAAATCGGGAAATCAAGAAATTGAGAAAGCGAAATCGAGAAATATGGAAACCGAGAAATAGGGAAATCGCGTTTGTAAATGATGACCGCATCAGGCCACCTGAATAATGTGTATATTCAGGTTTGAACATTAGACCCACGAACTAAGATATAGGAACACTACCCCACAGGGGCTTGGTGAAATATATATTTAGTAACATATATGCTCGCTAGGCATTATATATGTTACGCAATTTAAAGTACTGTGTATTGTTAGTATTTGACGAGCAAATTTGCACATATGTGGCTTTTGCACATTAAACGAGCTCATATGATAGTTTTGCACATCAGACGACAACACAAGCAAACGTATTCAAATATAAACGTACCACCTTATCAACTATATCATGTTTTTGCAATATTGGAAAATCCACACATTCCATTAATTTTCAGACCTTTCACATAACGACAACATGAACATAGTGTGAAAGAAATGGCAACCTTATTCACTTGATGAAAACATTTACTTAAAATAAAACAGAGCAGACCAATATTAATTGAAAGTGTACAACGAGAATAATTGGCGAGTAAAAAGAAGAGAAGGGTGAACATGGACCATCCTCCCCGTGTTAAAAGAAAACTAAACATTAAGCATAGCAAAGACAGAATCCCTATTAATTCTGTCACGTAAAAAAATGTGAGTGCAAAGGACAAAAACCTGAGAAAAAAAGACAGACACAACCACAAAGGTAATGGAGCATGCGGTATAATATATTAGAAATTCCAGCACGAACATACATGCGATTTATCAGAACATCAATAAATGCCGATCGGTTATCAGTTTTATACTGTTTATATAAAATATATATCTTTAGGATGTGTAAAATATACTATCCTAACTATAGTAAACAGAACAGTATACTTGTATATAATGAACAACTGTCAACTAATATAAAAAATCTGCTTCGGAGTTCTTTTTTGAAAAAGAGCCAAATTATAACCAAACAAGGTAACGACTCCATACTTTTAAAAAAGAAATGAAATTGGACGGCTTAAAACATCTAGATACTTTGGAACTATGATAACATTTAGACTTTTTCATTCAGCATTATAGATTAAGTTCCCTTGCATAAGTGAAATATGAAAATTTGTTCACCCGGAGAAAGTCATGAGTTCAAAGTCACATTGTCCTTTCTCGACCAATCAGATTGCACCATTCTGCAATATCGATACAGTGGAATGTAAATATGCAATTGCTGGAAATAAAGTGCTTCTGCAAGTAGTGTCACCTCTTAAAAGTATATTACAGTAGTAAACCATATTTAACTCAAACAACTTACAAGAAGATAAAATTCGAATCCTCGCTATCTAGTTAATTGATTCGATCAAATCATTTTATTGACAGGTTTATTCAATGGAGAAATACACCTAACAGACCGTGACCGTGATGCCAGTAACCAATAGAACAATAATCCATCGACAGAAATCTCAAGCATTAGAGAAATCTTCAATAATATTATCAAGCAAGAGCCATTCCACAATTCTTTATACAAAATCCAATCAAAACCATTCCAAAACTCCAGTGGCACATATATGATGCTGTTCTATTCTTCCTTCACATTCAATATCAGCAAAAAAGTATACCATATTAACCATATTATAGATCCATGGATTTACCGAAAGACAGGTGCTCTTTCAAGATTAACCTATTGACGAGGGTTCTGTTACGATTTAGCTGTAGATGGGGGTCATGTTGAGATGGTTCTGTTCAGATTAACCTATAGGTGGAGGTTCTGTTAAAATAAACCTATGAACGAGGGTTCTGTTAAGATTAACATTTAGACTGGAGTTCTCTTAAGACTTACAGATAGATGGGTGTTTTGTTTTAACAACCATATAGTCGGTAGGTGGTGGTTTACCTACAGAAAAATTACCTATAAGCAAAAGTGAATCTGATAACGTTGATTGATTGATTGTTGTTTAACGTCCAGTGGCAAATATTTCATATTCAGGACGGAAACAAGTTAGCAAACAATAAATCAATATGTAGACTGTAACAAAGGGACCGGTAGGGGAGGGACTTTTAGACTGCCACTGAAAAAATTGCGGGTTGGATAGGGGAGGAAAATTTAGCCTTGTAACAGGCCGCCTACGGACCACTCAAAAAGAGCTGTCTTTAACGTGCTTAGAACTCTGATAACGTTAGCTTAGCTAGCCATACATAAATTCGTAATGTCCAGTATTCGCAGTATTTGAGACATGTGGTTATCATTCCTGGGCAAAATTGATTATTACGGTCATGCTGATTGATTCGCCGATTTTTTACTGATGGTGATACAATTGTGGTAGAGGATCATATATATTGGCTATATCGCTCAATTTTGGCCCAAACTGGCTAAATTATACATAGCGGGCCAGACAAAACGGGACAGACAAGGTAATCTCGATAAAATGACATTAAAACAAACATACAACTATAAACAATGCCAATCCCACCACAACACAATGGGTAAACTTGGGTGGTACGGAAGGGTAAGCAGTATCAAATTTGGCAGTGGTGACTTTTTTAGTTGGCCAGTAGGAATGCCGGATACTACATGGAGTTGCACAGGGAGTAAGATAATTGCCCTTAATCGCTCTATATTTGAGTACAAGAGGTTGACATCAGACAGCCAACAAAAGTTACAACATATGCCCAATCTATATAAAGCTACATATCAATTTTTAAATCTATCCATGCAGAGTATATGACGAGATTAATGTGACGAAATTTTTTGGCGAGAGAGAAAAACGGCAGAGTCATATGAAACAGGAAGTTGATATCAAGCAGAAACCAAAATCGCTTAAAACATACGACAAATGTATATGAAGATACAAACCACGGATGGACGGGTGGGCGCCGGGATGGACAAGGTGATTTCGATATACAACACGAGAGGGACTATAATTTTGATGGAGGCCATTCAATCAAAATTTGTTTCTAACTGATGAAGCAGTTTCAGGATACTTTAAGTGAACTGTTAAGGGTCCCATGTTCAACTATGTCGAGCTGTTACAGCTAGTTGGCAATAACTCAAGTAAGGAGTCAACTGACGCTGAATATTGATAATTATTGTCTTGCTCTCGATTTCTGCTATTTACAGTATTTCTCTATATAAATGTTGAAAGATAATATTCCAAAACACAACACATCACTCCGAGCAATAACTGCCACAAGTGATAGTCGAGTTTGGTACTGCTGACCGATTTGCCAACGGAACATATATGAAAACAATTCGAAATCCGTTATAGGTCAGGAAAATGTCAAATGGTTTATCTTTCAATCAATAGAGTTGTCATAAAAAAATGAACTTTAACATAATTTGTAACGTTAAATAACAATGAAACACGATTCTGTCTTCAACGAGCGTGTTAAAAAGAGACGTCCACCATCAGACATTCAATCTACAGGCCAAACACTACTGTGTATGGAATGGTGGGTAATCTGACATTCTTGTCCGCTATCAGACTTCAAATTTACAGGCCAAAACACACGATGGAATGGTGAAGTGTGGATAATCTAATCCACTATCAGAATTACAATCTATGCACAAGCCAAAACACATTATAAGGAATGGTGGATTATCGGACATTCTAATCCACTAACAGATTTCAAATCAACAGGCCAAAACACACTATGGAATGGCGGGTTGTCGGATATTCAAAGCCAACCAAACACCAAAATGGTGACTTTCTCCAGATATGTCTATGTCTATCTTCAATAATTTGTGCTTTTTAATTTTAAGCACTGTATTTTTGTTTGCTCATCATTTTTCTCTATTTTATACAGAAGATAATCTATTCTGATAACGTGTTCCTTTATCTCCCACACAACAAGATCTGTTTTCTGAATTAAAAGAACAATGTTTTACCAGATGGCGCAACCTGTAAATTGTTCAAATAAATTAACATTCTCGTAAAATATCAAACAGATCATCAGGTTGTTTGACGCCCTTCTCGACAAAACAAGAGATTACGCAACACATAAAAATGAATAAAACGAGTTTCCGTTTTTTACTGAAAATTGATAAAATTGTATTAAATTAAACACGATTTTTAAATCACATTTGAACTGAAAGGATTTTCAAAACATGCACCTTCAAAAAGAATCCGCCAAATATTGAAACCTATATACAGAATGGCTTTGTGCTGTCCAGACCAATATTGTTAATAAGACAATAAAGCATGTTATAAATTCCAAAATTCTCCTATATTGGCGAGAATGGATGTCTGTGTTACTATTGTCAGAAGGTAACACATGTCAGACAGAATTACAACGACATTACCATGCCCAGGAATCTAGATACATTTACCTTCCAACAAACATGTGTTATCTGACAATATCATTCATGCACATAGTTGGGCCAAATAAATAAGCGAAATACACCAGCCCAGATAAAGTATAAATACATGTTGTTACTTTGTTTTACTCAACCGCAACACCACAGTTACAACATGACTGGTCTGTTGTATTGTTTATTGTATACTTTCTGTACATTTTGGGCATATCTCCTTACATGTAAAACAAGGAATCCCAAATTGGTTCAGTAAAAGCTATCTTATCATTAAGGAATCATAAGGATATTATAGATGAGATACCAGAAGGTTTGTATCCCTATGTTATATCTACATCTGCATTCATAGTCAGAACGCCTATAAAATAGAAATCCAAGGGATAGAAGTACCATTAAGACAGAAGTCCCATGGATATTAGTATTTCTATCTAAGTCCAGAAATTTAACTTCCGTCCTCGTAAAACGCATTGCGCAATTTCAGCGTCCTCTTAAATGACGTCTTGGCAATGACGTTCCCAGAATTCTGTTGCATTTCTGAAACTGTCCATTAGAATCGTCACTGATTTAAAACATCCAATAACTACCTGAAATACGGGTTTGCGGTAGGTTGCGTTTTATGAAGATAGGGGAAACATCTGAAAGTCTAAAAGGTAAATACGTTGAAATTCCCATTTGATAATTTTCTTCCCAGTTCTAATATATCTTTTCATAAGTTTTATCTGTTTCATAGCAACGACTCAAAGCTTTGTCTGTATGCCAAAACCGGCATTTCACCAAAATATTAAGAGTCAACCTCCAGATTCAGAAGAAGTATACTTCAAAACTTTCTAGACAAAGTTTACAGGCGAATTAATAAAGGCAGTCTTCTGACAGTCCTGAGTTATGTTAACAAGTGCAAGCCGCCATCACAATTTAGGTCTGTCCGCCAACCCAAAATTCAAATTCATTTTTTTTATTTTCGCCAATTTGGTCCCACAGGGGGCATAAACACATACTCTATATGACAATTACTATTGATATTAAAAAGACATTATGCAAAGATTTGTAGTTACACACAAGATTACATAAAATAAGATATAAGAAATTGTAATTATTATCAAGAATTTGATACATGTATGTAATAACTGCAATCCAGAAGAGGGGAGTTAATGAATGAGATGAATTGATAAAGTTTTAACATCGTAACACAACTAAGCTTTTACAAAAAGAAATAAACAACTGTGACAACATATTGGTTTCGAGGTTCTCCTCTGTGCAAAAGAAACCAAGGGACGATGCTCTGTAGGTTTAATGCTTGCTGATCTATCTCAGCACTGCGTTCCTTATTGTTCCCCATGCAAAGAAACCAGAAGCTACATGTCTTGGACCAAAATGAGATATGTCAGCTATTTGAATTGTACTTTCGGACCTTCTATAAGTAATGTTATATAAGATGCGGTAGAAAACAAAGGGTTCAACCATACAGAAGCTCATTTAGGATCTTTCAAAAATCTTTTTATAATAGGTATTAAATTGGCCTTCTTACAACCGGCTAGACACTGTACACACGAGTATAAGACATGTTGTGCTAGCTACCAGGTGATTTAAATCTAAAATCTAATGCAAAACTGCAATTCGACTGCATACACGTTGAGAAAATGACTTTTAAAGGTTAATTCGGCTTTGCAAATATGCATATTAACATGTATCTCAAAATATTAATCAATTTAAAGTCTCATAATAAAATGAATTACCGGTATATATAAAGTAATGCAAAAATTTAATATCGGCTGCTTTCCCACGAACTTTCAATCAAACTTTAACAAGGGTAAACTACATTTGCTTTCAGTCCATAACAATCGCATTTGCCCTGCATGAGAAACTTCAATCGTTTAAGATTACTGTATATTTGCTCATTTTTGCCTTATTTATTTACATTGAATTTTTGTTGACACTTTAGAACTTTTTGAACAAATAATTTCGGTGTGGTACATATAATCAAAAAATTATTGTCCTTCTTTTTCAGGTAGCTTACTTACGCCAGTATTTTACTTATTAAAGCGGTTCTCAACGCCATTCTGATCAAGCTGAATGGCACGTGCTGAAATTTTATAAATTATGATTCAATGCCTGTGGTAAGAAATTAAATTATAATCGAAGTCTAAGTATCGCACTTGGTTTGAATGATTTGATTTTAAGTTATATATGATTTCAAAACATGATTGTCTAACACGGTTCAGGGGCGGATCCAGTAATTTTGAAAGGGGGGCGTAAGTTTTGAAAATCGCCGAGCGGAGCGAGGCGAAAAAAATTTTGGGACTTTTTTCTTATAAATGTGCCTCCCCCTTTGGATCCGCACTGTTTACTACTGCAGTTTAATACAACTTTTCCTTTTTTGGGCGGAGAAAGGGGGGCGTACGCCCCTTACGCCCCCCCCCTTGAATCCGCCCCTGCGGTTTGCGGTGTTTAGTAAATCCGCAAAAGTCAATCGGTGAAATCGACGTTAATTCTTTTGGCAAACTTCTGTCGCAATTCAAGAGTTCTGCTTTGCACGTGCATAATGCACCTGTCAAGATTCGAAGAAAGCAACCCATGGCAAAAAGATTAAGGAACAGACAATACTATAGAGGTGTGCTTTGGAAGATTAAAGGGTTCCTGCTATACTCTCATGGAACAGTATATAATTTCCAAAAGCCGATTAGTCATTAATGGTTTGTCACCGACGTCTAAGAAGAACAGGGAACATTTGTGACATGGATTCCCGGGATAGACCAATCCAGTCATGAATTTAACATCAATATTTCCATTTCTTTGTTTGCAACTTCACAATTCTGTTATAAAAATCCTGATAGGAAAGACAAAATATCACAAATGTTGTACGACTTACGACAACAAGTAACATGCAACGTATCATACAAGTCACGACCACTCGTAACTCTTAAGACATTTCTTCGTGGAATAGTCGCCTGGAATACCATAACAACACAGGCGGTTAGGGCTAACACTTACCCCCCCCCCCCCACTGGTACACCACTGACAATTATAAACGATATCAAAAGTACGACCTTTTTAGAGACAGAAGGGGTCAACTTATTTGAAATGCGCAGGGGCTGGATATAAATTTGAAAAACGAAACACCATTTTACCTCAGTGTGGTGACGATCGGACAGGTAATCGGGAAATTCCCAGGATGACTGCCGTTTTGTTTGCTCTTATTTGAAACAGCCCATCAGATTACAGTTTAAAAGTAATGATTGGGGAAAGAATAAACTTAAAAATATTCTAAACCAAGTTTGCCTTTGGTGGTCATCTTTGATGGGGACAGAGGAATCAAAAATAAGATGCCGAACGATGAATGTTTTTTCGCAACTGGACAAGAGAGGTCATTAATTAATAAGTTACTAAATTACAGTGGGTTTGTCTGTGTTGGCCATCCTGCATGGTTGTCAGTACATTAAATGGGCAATCGGCGCTCGGAAATAATTATCAACATAAAGTATACACATTACTCAATTGGTCTATAACCACTGGTTCAATCTTTCCAGCTTAAAAAAATAAAAGTGATGCACATTTGTGCAATGTGTGTTAAATTTTGCTCCAATCGACTAACTGGAAAGTAAAGCGAATCCGCCCCTAATATCATAATGCCATTAAAGTTTTTAGCATGTACGGTTACCTCAAGTGTAAAAAAGATCTCCCATATGTATAATTCACAAATCAAATCTAGATAATCATATCCTTTTATGGGGATATCAGGTCACTGAAGGCGAAGGCATCCATCATCTCTAAAACACCAGGCGGGGTTACTATTAGCATAACACACCAAAGAGCAAGAATGTCATTTTCTTATTACTACAATGAAGCGTTTCATCGCATATCGCTAAAGGTTAAACATCTAAATGGATGATCCAATACTATTGTAATTCATACACCATGTTCGTCCGCGGAATATTCCGAGCGAATTGTTCAATCCGCAAACGTCGGCCAAATTTGTCAACAACTGGGTGAATTGGAAAATTGTCGGAATATCTTTTAAACAAAAGACTATTCCAACAATTTCAAGAAGGAGGGGACATGCTATATGCGACAAAATTTCATTTATTCAACAGTTCATATTAATATACAATAACGAGGAGACAAAATATTAAGCAACAATAATGATACGTCCTGTCTTCGTCAATAAGGTAGCGTGGAGCCCGCGGTACTATATTTTTTTAATCGTGTTCGTTAGAAAAAAGTTTTGAGTTTTGAGTTACAAAGTAATTTTATTGCACTTCAACGTCATATTAAAATCTGTTTATTGTCTGTTTCTAGCATACCAGTTAAAATAATTCAGCATTTTATTGGCAAATTCTCTGTTAAATTAACCATTAAAATAACAAGTATGCGTAATTACTAATCAGACAGCCACAAGTTGTTAATATAGGACCATATATATTTATTACTAATCAGACAGCCACAAGTTGTTAATATAGGACCATATATATTTATTTATTAAAGCTTATTAACAAAATCGTTGGTAAAAATAAAACCGAATAGAACAGCAGCTTTTATGGGAAAATTAGAAGAGATGATTCTTTAGTGTTAACAAAACTAATTACTTTCAGTGATAATAAAACGCCGGGACGCTACAATCTTCATTATTGTTCTCACTTAGCTTTGTAATATTTATTCCTAAACAGACAGAAAACATGAATATTAAAACTCAATACTAAGTTCCACCTAGTTAATTTTCCTAAGTTATTTCCCACTTGTCAGACTGGTCTCGCTGGAATTTTAACAAATATTATTTTACAGAATTTTCAGTAATTATTTTATTTTATAGAATATCTAATAATTATTTTCAAATTCTAATATCCTAAAAAAACTGGAGATATCCTGGATTTGGCTGTCTATTCCGATTTCCTTGGATACGAGTAACGACTACTTCATTATACAATGTTTGGATCTTGGCTTTTCTATGTTTTTTTTATTCTGATTCTACTGATGAAAGGTAGCTCCTTAAAATGCCCATATAACATATCAATATTCACGATACTAATTCAAATTTGGTAAACTTGTATTTTGTACTTGCTAATTTAATGGAGCCACAAAATCTTTGAAGAAGAAAGCCATCCACTATACTGTCATGACTGTAATTAATGCCTGTTGGTACCTAACAGTTCAATACTTTAACAATTAAATATCGAGAAAACAATCAGTGTCAATAAAACCGATACTAATTAATTATGATTGCTGCTGATACATGAATAATTCATCTAATATCGAATATAAAAAATATTGTTCATCGTAAACATGCAAATCGATGCTGATTGGTTTAGTTTAACTTATAAAAATGAATTAATAATTTATGAAATTTAACAGAATATGGAATACATGCCAGAAAGACACGATACGTACGCAACAAACACTCCAAATGTTGAACAACCACGTGTAAAGAGCCTCTCCAGACTTACCCTCACCAGACACGCCAGGGACCAAAAATAGGAAGATCAGTAAAACTTTATGAAAAGTCATTTTACTTAAACAATATAAACCTGTAGTTAAGTAGTTTCATGGTTATTGTTATTTAATAGATTACATGTATGATCCTGTCACATCACGGCGTATACAAATGTGGCAAACACACTGGTGTACGTTTAGGAAACCTTTAAACAAGTTACAATTTGGAAATAGGAGATGTGGCATGATTGCTTATAAGAAAGCTATCCACCAAAACAACAACATGATATTTCTTATTCAAACTGTGCGAATATCAGCGTATAAGCCAGCATGTTGTGTATTCTTTAAACGTAGGAATATGTTTTAGTTTTTATGAAAAGTTTCACATTTAGTATTTTAAGCCTTTAACAACTTCATTGATGTAAAGTATGGTTTAATTGATTGATGTTTAACGTCCAGCGGCAAATATTTCATGCATATTCAGGACGAAAACAATGTAAAGTATGGATCCGGATTCATTTTTGAAGGACGTAATGGGACATGTAGAATGTAATAAGGTGAATGGCTGTCTATGGACAACCATATCACACCTACTGTACTTTTAATCATTGTTATCATTGTAATAAAATTTACTACCCGTAAGGGTCTACGATTGGTTAATAAAAAGTATCTTTATTGTTTATTTTATATAAGGATCGATCCTTTAGTAAGTCGATTCTCATATTTCCAAGCCTAGGGCCAAACTTAATTCAAACACAATTTAGTGTGCAATTCAGTTTGAATATTACTAATAATATTGACATACCTGAAGTTTGATGACCATATCTGACATCAAGTCCAGTTAAAATTGTGTCTGGTAAAATGAGACTAAATGCGATGAATAAATGTAGTGTTGGTCCAAATGGACAAAAATTCCTCCAAATTCTCCTGGTTAATTCTTTCTCAAATGTATCTCCAAACAGGTTCGTTTTGGCACATAACGCGTGGTCTCTCCCTATTTTGTAGCCATCATTAGCATAGTTTCCCACTTTGAATAAACTGAACAAAATAAAAAGTGGCAAGACAAAAAGACTAATGATAGGCAGTCCCAGCCGTACACCATATCCGACTCTGTAGGTGCCACTCCATTTAGCGTCCAGTATACTCTCATATTGACCAAGGTACTGATAGCAGATGTAACACTGAACTAAAGTTGCTATTAAACAGTATACTATTGACATTAGAGAGTTGACATAACTTCCACTTGGTTTCAGCAACATTTTTGTGTTTGTGTTTTAAGAAACAGCTTTGTCCGAAAAGTCCCGATGTTGCTTATAACATTTGATTTTGTCACGATCAATACCGGTCAGGTAGTTGTAATAGTAAATCCACTGAAGTTCCCTAGTCTCTTAGACGACTAATTCCGACTATTGTAGTAGTAAATTCATTAAAGCTCCCTAGTCTGTTAGACGACTAATTCCCACGTTAGTACTGCAAGTTATGTATCTAGACAAGATAACAAGAATCTGGAGAATATTGATGACGCTCTAATCTGTTCAAATGAATTGTACCTATCCGTATTACACGTTAATGAGTAAATGCTTCAGCATGAGACTATTCTGTAGATAAGAATTTTTACTTTCAATTCTTCTGTTACACAATACAATTAATGTACATTGTGGTTCTTTATTTATTTCCATGGCAATAAGAACGTCGTTTGATCACAGATTTCATAAATCACCTAGCCCTGCATGTTTCTATTGTATATGTATCTCTGGTAGTAATGAAGCGCGACAGTTGTCTGTTTTTCTGCAGGATAAAATATTCAGTTTTTTCTTGGTAAATCAACACAGTCTGCACAAGCAATTTGGTTACCATCAATTTAAGCATCCACTAGAACCAGGTTTCTGAAAGACAGGAAATTGAGTCTAGGATCAGTGAACCACGGCGTATTAGTTTAAGGCTTAGTAAAAAGTGATCATGATAAATTAGTTTGGTGTGAATCGATTGGATATACATACACAAAAATACCATTTCGTCTGATTAGGGATAAAAACACTGCTAATAAGATTGTAGTCACTGACAGATACATGCTATACTATCCAACACTTTTACTTTTGGTAGATTTTTGCTGCATCAAACGCTTTATTAAATGCATCTTATTGAATTTTAAAATCACGGTGCAAAAACTTAATCATAAATTCATATATATTCAAGTTCTGCATTCAATACTTGATGCAATGAAGGACTCCAGTAAAATATTTCTTCCAGTGCTATTTTCTCGCCTTTATAAATCTCCATACAACTTTTATTTATGTAATGAAAAATTATTTCTCTTTGGACAAAAATATAAAAAAGGCAAGAATTGTACACAGCAATATCGATACATGTAAAAAAAAATCTACTTTACAACCATGACATCAGCTTCTTTAGTTTATATAACAATGTAGATAACAATGTATGAAAATTATGAGGAGAATGCATTTATAGTGGCTTTGGAAAAGAGAAAGTCAATAAGTCCTGTATACATACCAAATACCCCCATTATTCTTGGGTGTTCAGTTCATTTGTTTACTGTTTATTCATCTCTCTTGTTTGTATGTATTTTCTGTTAGTGGTTGTTTGCTTTGACTCGCTAGGGTGAAATATGCAATAAAATGTATCAAATCTATGTATATCATATTTTTCAGTTTACGAAGAAATATTTCTTCATCCCTTATGATGGAAATTTTTTTTGTTATTAAAAAAAGATAAATGGTCGCCGGGTGTCTTGCATGTAGCGCTTGTTCCAGTATCGGGACTAAGAACATATTTTCTAGTTGTCAGACGTTTTAATACAAACAGAAATATCAATCAGAAAATATAACATTTTCTCTTCTTTTTTCTCAGTGGAAAAATAAAGCATAAGATAGAGTGGGTGCCAAGAAAATGGTGCAATAACTCCAGTCAAAATCTGATGGAGATCTTGCAGAGTAAAGAATATATACCATCAACGCAGTTATATAACCGCCCTCTTCGATTTGATTGCAGGTTAAAATATAATTTCGTTTTTTGTACTTTTTGAAACGATGTTATCTTTCAATAAACAAAGAGACTGTGCATTGGTGTACAATACAGTGTTGATAATTCGTTTTTTGTACTTTTTGAAACGATGTTACTTTTCAGTGAACCGGGAGAATGTACATTGGTGTTCAATACAATGTATAACTAACTTATCCAATGATAACTTTTCCAAAGGATCATTTTTAACGGAAACATATTTATATACTTTTCAGATCAAATATTGGAGTGGAATTTTTTTTGACAAATTGCAGACAATATGGATGTAATGGAAGCATGGTGCAAGCGCTCTTGTACTCAAGTAGAATGGACATTAGTATTTTCTTACCTTTCCTTAAAAGTTTTAAAATGGCTATCAGTTCAGTGAATGCGACCTCTATTGCCCATACTGGTATATTTGGTCATATTTGGCTTCGGAAATATATTCTGTGTCTTGGTGTACAAGACATGACACTTTCATTAAATCAATAAGGATTTAAGGACCGCGAGTTTTGATCATGTCTACATCTGACCAATATTCAAACGACAGCTCAACTCACCACCGGGAACCAGTACCAAGCCGTACTTTTCAATATTTAATAGATCTAATATTGTAAGCTTTGCTAGAAGTCTATTGGAGATAACCGGACGAGTTTGAAGTATTTTATCAATATTTGAAGTGCAACCTGTTTGTAAATGCGGATTTCAACTTTGACTCCCGTTTCAGTATAATCAAATATATATATCTTTACAGCAATAAAACTTACAGAGAACTCAATTCAGATCTTATCATAATCAACAACAAGAATTTTATCTATAATTGTTTCTAAAATAGAATCCGGATGTGTGAATTATGCACATGGCACTGCAGGTCAACGTGGTCAATAAAGCATTTATGATATTTTAATTTTGTGCTACATTTATTAATAGAAAATACAAAAATCCACAATGTCTATACATCACAGAAATGCCATTAACAAAACATTGGATTTGTTAATGGAAGCAACATATCATCACCAAGTAAAAATTTACAGGTCTACAAACAATATTAAAATCAAATTAAAAGATGTTAAACTGGCGAAGTAGGAAACCTTTCCAAAAATAACAAACATCTAACCTGCAGTCTTGGCATGGTTCTTCTTATGATGTAATATATAAACAGAAGAAACCCACGTGTTGAATTTGACTATTTATCATCATCACAATCTCAATCATCAAGGTTTGTTGCTTCCTTGTTACCGCCGTACAATTCTTATTTCTAGTGATAGTAGTTGTAATCTGAAATATGACAAGAATGTAGTCCTTCAAATCCAATTGTAAACGCGTAGTATTTATTATTCATATTTATTCTTGGTTAGGCTCGAATCGTAATGGTTGATTAACCCACTTCAATCACTGCAGTAAGATGTTTTCCATTATAATATAAACGAGGATCAAATAGCTTTAGCACACAAATTTAATGACAATTTAGAAGGTATTATTTTACATATTTATCGAAATCATTGGAAATTCGTTGAAGATTAAAGCAGTGTCGAGTTAATATTAAAACAGTGAAAACTTCAATAGGTATTAAAAGTCGGAAAGAAGGATGTTCCGTAGCAGCTCAAAACACTGCAAGTAAAATGATGCTATTTGTTCTATAACATTCTGCATTTGCTGTCCTTATCTAGACCTGGGATTTTAAAACCACAATAAGTTGCTATTCCAGTCATGTACAAAATGAAATGTAATTGCACCAGGAATGATAGTTTTACTGGTAAATATCTGTATGTGGCTCTATGACTGGCTGAACGAAACAATTTCAATCTACTGGCCAATGTTACAATATGGTTATGAAAAGTTTTACAGGTTTAATGTCTGTGCTCTATGTTCTTGTTGCTGAACGAAACCATTTCAATCTACTCGCTAATAGCAGTTGAAAATTCTACTGGAATCTTTCTACTTTAACTTTAAAACATGCTTACGTCTGTTCCTTATATAGCCGAAGCTTTACATTTTTAACTGGAGGCTTGTATTCCTGATTATATATATAAATATGTAGTATGTAATCAGTATATAATCATTGTTTGTAATTCATATTGCCCCATGATTGGAATACAAACTTCTTCTCTGGAACCACAAAATTATACGATGAAGCTTAAGACAACAGATTTGTTTCGCTAGAATTTTTAATTTTTTGTTTGAGACTCTTTCTAATCAGATGTCTTAAGATCAAATATAGCGTTTTTCATCAATCTGTTTTTTAAAAGGCACTTTTTTGAAGACCTTGTTTTGTGCCACCGCGGAAATCTAGTGAACTAAGGCAACAGCTCAACGGGACATTATGCAGTACACAATCCAGACAAGATGTGGATTGTTTCTTTCTGGCATATATTCCATATTCTTTCATTTAAATAGTTTCGGTTTTGCAGGAAATACCATTCAGGTCCAACTTTTCCTTTCTTCCATATTGTAAATTCTTTATTAAATTAGGACAAATACCGTGTGAACAAAGCAGGAAGAAAGCGTGGTCTAGCATGATTGCCATCACACATTAAATGTTTTATAACATGCCAGCCACCTGTAAAATGTCGATAAAATTTTGTAGAAAATATTGATAGAAATATTTATAACGCGTGTCAAATTTTTACTTCATCCCAGGACGGTGGTTGGATAACCCCGTGTCTAGGTACAACTCAGATAATCCACGTGGCTCTAATAAAAGGTCGGAAATTATAAGATCTGTTTTCAATAATCTATAATATAATTCGATTTCATCTTGAGTCATAGGATGTGTACAAATGAATTTAATTCAATACACTAATGGATATATGAAACCTGTAGCTTTAAAAGAACTTATGTGCTGGGATTTTTGCAGTATTTAAAACTCAAAATGAAAAGTTTTCTCAAATCTATTCACTTTTAAAGAGGGCTAGACAACTTCAAAGATAGATTGGGTACATTTTTAATACATGTTAAAACTCTGGTGCTTCGCAAGCACCGCAATGTACGACCGCAGCACGTTGACATGTAAAAGGCGAACCAATGAATGCACAGAGTTTTTTTTTATGGACACATCATGATGGAAAGAGTAAAGAGTTGCACACAGTTACCCCACCATGACTCTTTTATTTCGATAACAGTAAGATATAGAGATACCTACTCCTGAAACTCTCAGACAAATTAAATAAAAAATCCATTTAAATGCTACAAAAATGATTTGAGTAAATTTTGTTGAGTTTTTATAAAAAGTTATTTGGAAAAAATCTATTAAAATCGGTTGAAAATAAAACTGAGGTACTTCGCAAGCGCAGCATGATACGACAGCAGCACGTTCACATATGAAAGGTGAATAAATGAACTTTTGGGTTAGTGTGGACACAGCATTCATTGATTGACTCAATAATATGCTGGAAACAGTAATATTACTGGATAAGTGATCATGTTGACTCGTATTGTCCTCAAAACTGGCGTCACTTTTTAAAAAACTTTATATAAGTAATCTATTGGAGAAAATCCCATCAAAAACAGATGAAAAATAAAAGTTTTCCTTATTATTTGAAATTGAAACCCCCGACTTTGACCCCTTTTAGATCGAAAACGGTAAGAGATAGAGAAAATCTTTTGATTTATTATTGAAAACTCTCATTGTGAGGAATTAAAAAAATCAAAATCAGTTTGGAAATAAAAATGTCTCATCTCCTGCAAAATCGCATTTTTAACCCTTTGACCCCTTGCAGTAAACTTTGTTACATTTTTCATAAGGATTCATTTGAAAAAAACCCATTAAAATAGGATGAGAAATAAAAAAGTTTCAAAAATTAGGGCGTGTCCATTTTTGGACCGCTATATCTCAATAACTGCAAGAGATAGGTCATGACGCTTGTGGCCTTTTGGTTATGTGGAATATAGAGAAAAAACCGTCAAACTTGGACAAAAAATCAAGAACATACATTCAAGTAAGAGAAGAACCCCTTATGGCTCCTCCTCAAAAAACAAGTAGGGCTAGATCACCCAAAATCTCTAGTACCAATTATCAATGTCACAAAATATTAAAAGTATTGGTTAACTAGAAATAAAGTTATCGTGCGGAAACTACCTGTCTACAGACGCCAACGATGCCGTGACAACAGCTCCATACCATAACCACCGCGTATAACCGTTACTTTGGTAGAGTACCGAAAAAGCGCGTGAGAGTACTTTTTTTCGTAGGTGAGAGCAGTTTTTTCGGTTTTTTCCAGACACGGAGGTAAGTTATCACAAGTTTTTCATATTTAAGCTGTAAAGTGGTTCAAAACAAACTATACTACGGAACACTACGATGATTACCCTGTGTTCTGACATTAGTCGTTTCTATCTAGAGCCATCAGTTTCCTCAAACACTCCAGACCTTTCCGTCGTTCGGAGTCCATTTGCTGCAATATACACCTAAGATGTCGATTTTCTTTCAAATAACACAAGGTATGCTTACCAAAAACGTACACGGAAGTAAACAAACATGATTTGTACCATAAACACTCATTAATTTATTATAGAAATGTGCATATTAGAAATTTAATCACTCGTTTCTTCTTCAGCAAGTTTGTCACGAAGGGAAGAGTGAATTCTGATTTCTCCATATCCGGACGGAGGGTAGAGTGCTGTTTTTTCATTTTGTCTCTCCAATAATGTCAATCTAGAACACTTAAACTCATACACGCTTTATGTGTCGTAACAAATCATCACCTTCACGTGGAGACTACTAAGTCTCTTTTTTGCTGATATGCTGAGCTTATATTGGCAATAGAAGTTTGAATTCTACTGTCATTTGGTGGGTGGCTGTCTAATGGACAATCATGCCACATCTCCTATTTTTATATGGTACAATTTTTTTCCAATACACTTAAATTAGATAAAACTTATTGTTTTCATCGCGCATTGCATCGAAAGAAATAAAAATCATTGAATTTGCATTAACGTCTACTGTCGGCACAGTTCACTTCAGAAATAGGCTTTTTAAAATTTAATCATATTTCAAGCTGTTTTGGATTACCCATGCTTAATAAAAATATGGGTCTTATACTTGGTCGTTGATATATTATAAATAACTGTGCAAATTTATTTAATGGTTTCTTCAACACTGGGTAAGATGCATTGTCTATCGGATTTTGCATTGAGATGGGCGATAACTCACTTTGGCGGGTTTTCTTAAATTAGCTCTTAATACCACCTTTCAGATCACAAGTTCAAATGTTTGGTTGTTTTATGATCAGATCAATATAATTTATAGTTTAACACCATATATATTGAAAAACACCCATCATATAGGAAAATTGATTTTTAAAGCACAAGAAATTTACTATTGTAACGTCTTTTTCACTGATAGTAAAAAAATCTCTTAAGGAAGAAGAAAAAATATTGCACTAATAATGACGACATACCTAGGTATATTTTCAGTAAAAAGTATGCAACCTACATCCCATTTTAAAATCTTCAAAACTGTAAAAAGTGATTTTCCAAAGTAAGCTGCGCTGACAGTATGTAATTTTCCCTCATGTAAATGCGTCAGATTAACATTAACAAAGAACCGACAATTTTTTAATCAGAGGGATTGGGGTTTAGCTTTTGGTGAGAAGTTCTTTTTTGATAAATTCACCTTTTTTCTCTCTTACACCCTCAATGACTTAATAAGTATATAATTCAAAATACTTTCTATATGATATTCGTGCCATTATGCGATTTTGATATTTCCAAAAACATTCAGATATTATAGTAAAAATTATGCAACCTACATCCCATTTTAAAATCTTCAAAACTGTAAAAAGTGATTTTCCGGTTATGACAATAGATAAATAATATCTGAATGTTTTTGGAAATATCAAAATCGCATAATGGTACATATCATGTTTGTTTACTTCCGTGTATGTTTGTGGTAAGCATACCTTGTGTTACTTGAAATAAAATCGACATCTTAGGTGCATATTGCAGCAAATTGACCCCAAACGACGGAGAGGTCTGGAGTGTTTGAGGAAACTAATGGCTCTAGATAGATACCACTAATGTCAGAACACAAGGTAATCATCGTAGTGTTCCGTAGTCTCGTAGTATATTTGTTTGAACCACTGTACAGCCTAAATATGAAAAAAAAATGTGATAACTTACCTCCGTGTCTGGAAAAAACCGAAAAACTGCTCTCACCTACGAAAAAAAGTACTATCACGCGCTTTTTCGGTACTCTACCAAAGTAACGTTTATACGCGGTGATAATGATAAGGCAAATCCAAACATAAAATTTTTGAGGTAATTTCGAATTTTAGATTTTATAATGCAGTTTTATAAAATATTGAGTAAACATAACTTAAATGATATTTTTAAAATTATTTACAGCTTAAAATTTGCCGTATACATGTATTTTTTTAATCAAACACCATGGTTAAATATACAGCCTTAATTTGTCTTCGTTCGATATGGATACACGAAAATTCCATAAATAAACGAAAAAGTCTATATGATACACTTTTTATATGCACGAATTATTTTTATGCAGATTCAAAATAAAAAAAATTAACACTTCTTCTTATAAAATTAAAATGAAAGTCCCTTGAGAGGTGCAGTCGTGATCGGATTATAAAACTATATTTTTCCTTTGTTTCTGTTGGTTATAAACAATTCAATACTTTGTTATCAAAATTAGGTCCCCTTGACAGTACAATGTTTATAATTAGGCCGTCTCTGTTTTTTTATGTGTTTTGCGTCCGGTCAAATTTTTGGAACCTACCAGCCAGCCAGGACAAAATCCAGAATAAAAAACACAGCCTTTGTATGCCATAAAGACAGTTCATAAAAATTGAAATCTATTTTGCAATAAATTTATTTTGACAAACAATATATTGATAAAGCATATGCTAAATAAAAAATATGCAAATATATTATGTATGACAAGCAATATAAAACTTCCCCTGATTGTTCAGTTGTAATCTCTGTAATATTTTTGTGTGTGTTTTTTTCCTTCAGTAACAACAAAACCTAACAGCACGCGGACGCAAAACAAAGAAAAACACAACTATGGACTTAGATTAGTTTAACAGTTAATAAATGTAATATACATTTAAACAGATCTTGCCGTTTATTGCTCCTTGTGTGTCAGATTAAAAGCGCTGTACAGACAGTTAGATTTGGCTTTTGATTATTTGTAATAATCATAACATATGGCAAAATGAGGGCCAGTTAACTTATTTGCATGCGACCGCCATCTTTTTCAATATGGCTGCCATATTTTA
>JAULBM010015335.1:0-33276 GCA_032357055.1 Geukensia granosissima | reverse complement strand
GTTTAACTCTATGGTTTCAGTTAAATGTTTACAAAATTAATTACCCTGAACAGTAGCGAACCCTGGTGACTTATATCCTTTGGGTGTTTCCTATTCAAATTAATTAAACATTATAATGAAGACAAAACATTTTCTTGGGTCTGTTTGATATGTCATTTTATGACAGGATAATCTCTTACATATTTTTCTTTGAACACTACTTCAAAATAATGTAATTTAACATTCTACTTAACTTTTTCTGAACTAAATAACAAAAACCAATAAACTATGGTGAAACACACTTTAAAGTCAAGCAGCCAATTGTGTACACATTTTGTTTTTGACAGATTTAAGGAATTATATTAGATTCCTTTATTTTTAAAGACAATCAATTTGATGTCACTTATTGAAAATGTTATCAATTCTCATCATAAATAAGACAAAAATCATTGCACATTTTAAATATTTTAAAGGACAAGGGTCATTAAGCTGCGTTATTTGGCCCAAGAATTTGACTGATCGATGAAAAGTGTCTTATATCTATTATTTTCTATCATTTGTATTGAAAAGTGTCTATTAAAATAAAAACATTTTGTTTTTGTTTAATTGGTTACACAATGGTCACATGGCACATGAAAACTGCTTTAATTGTGAAAATATTTGGGAATTACTTGATTTGGGCTACAGGTTCCTGGCTTGGGACAGGCACATTAGTATGTGGCGGGTTTAACCGGTTTGTGAGCGCTTAACCCTCCCCCTTGATGTCAGTATTCTTTTTAATTGTTCCATATACCCTCAATTTGAAATGTTATAGGTTTTTGATGATTGCTGAATCTATAATCAGTCTCCATTTCTGCTTTAAATCTTCATTAGGATGCACACCATCAACTAATTTATTAAAAGCATATTGCATTTTCTTCTTTTTTGAGCAACATTTGTTAATAGTGGAGTGGAGGTAAGGCGTACACACTCCTACACTTCTATTTAATTCAATTATAAACTTGTTAATTTGAACTAAATCATGGTTTAGGTCATTTTGCATCTCTTCATAGTTGTCTTTAAATTCCAGTTTTGATGTTTTCTTATGGTCCAGCTGTGTTAGATTCCATTTCTCTATAAACATAGAGGGAATGGTGCAAAATATTGGTCTTAGTCCTATGCTTTCCATTGTGCCTTTAACTGTTAAAAGGTCTGCTTTAAATTTATCTAATATATGAGGAGGTTCATAAACAACTTCCTGATATTGTTTTCCCTTAATCTTTTTTGTAAAATCGGGAATGCCTGCTAAAAAGTAGACATCCCCTCTCTCACCTTGAAGCATATTTCTTGCAATTTCCCCAAGTTTTGATATCTTTGCCCCAGGATAAAAATGAATTGTTCCCTGTTGTAGTCCAATACCTCTACCACGGGATGATGTAAAAACATGGATAGTCATTCTGAAGACATAATAAAAAGTATAATTTTACAGAAATATCAATAAGTATATTTCAATATAAACATTGACCTTTAAATACTGTGAAAAAATGCCTACCAGGAAACATTCTTCAGGAATTGTAAACAAAGAGAATCCTCAATTGATAATTATGTTTTTTTACAATCAAGATAGTTAAACATCAAACTTCGAGCCTTGGCGAGAAATTTGAAGGTTTAACTATTGAGTTTGTAAAAAATATGGTTATCAATGTTTTAACAAAGTAAAATTTTGTTTCTGAAATTCTTCAATGCATGAATTTTGCTGTTTTCAGTTTAAATATTGTCCCAAAATCCCAGCATAATAGTGATGTCATCAATCACAGTCAGCTAAAATGCATGTGCCGTTGATAATCAGTGCACTTTGATTGATAATCACTTTTTAAAACTGGTCTAGATCTAAAAAAAAAATGTTTTGTCATAGAATAGTTTGAAATTGAGTTGTAACTCTCTTTTAAGCCAATCAGCCCGTGCAGTGGTTTTGATAATTGTGAACCGCCTTGGTGGTGTAATGGTTATCGTGCACGCTTCTAGTGTGAAAGGTCGTGGGATCAATCCCCGGCCGGGTCAAACCAAAGACAATAAAATTGGTATTTGCTGCTTCTCCACTAAGCACGCGCAGCATTTAGGAGTAAGAGCAAAGACTGGTTGGCCCAGAGTCAGGATAATGTGTCTGGGTAAAGTGGCATGTCTTCCTGCGGACTGTTGCTTTCGTGATCTAGCACATGAAAAATTCGGCTTAGCGTGTCGGTCTAGTACAAAGCCGGTTTCATTCATTAATATGCTCTCGTCCTGAATATGCATGAAATATTTGCCACTGGACGTTAAGCAACATTTAATCAATCAATCGATTGATAATTGTAATTTAATATCTTATTCTAACATTTTAGAAAGGAACAATAGAAATCTACATTTTATCATTACATTTTTAGAAAATCTATCTAATCTGATCATAGATACATATATTACATTATTTCTCTGGATTAGATTTTTCCTCATAATTTTTCATATAATGATAAGTTTGTTAAAAAATCGTTTCTTCCCCTTTGAATGCATCTGAGTGATCATCATGAATCATTTTATATATAAGATAAAATGAAAAACAACAACATTTTCAAATTTTTCAAATGAGTGGAGAAAATTTAGAGTATGTTCAAAAAATCCAAAATGTACAAAAGTGACCTGAACCATTTTTACAATGCATTTTATATTATGTACTGGTAAGTAACATTCCTTCAAAAGATTATTACAAAGTGAGAGACTCAGTTCATGAAATGTACTTTAAACTATGAATCTAGATGTCAATTGGCCATGTGAGTTTTCTTTTTCGGGATGGTTTGGAAATGCTTAAATTTGTTTTAGGTGCCCCCACTTCCTTTATACTTGCATTTCCATAGCTGGTACCTGATATATCAGCTTTTGCTTTTTTCACTGACAATAATTTGGTAGAATTGTACCCATACTGCATGACAGTGGGATCTCTGTTATCCCCACAGCATCCCCTTTGAAAAGAAAACCAAGATTCTACTATATCTTGGTTTAATCTTCTTGGGATGATGTAGGGTGCAGATGGGTACTTTTCTATGAATTCTTTAGTGTTTATATATTTTACTAAATCAACAAATGATCCAATAGTGAGATGGACATCCTGTATTGTCTGCCACGATATACTGCACTTTTGCATCTCACTAGGCATGATAAGCTCATGTTCCAATTCTGTCTCCCAGTCATAAAACCACTGATTTATGTTAATCAATTCTTTAAGCCTGGGATCCTTATCATCCTTAATGGGGATATCACTATTTAAAATGTTAAAGAGTTTACAACAATATCGTATATATTCTTGTGTAGAAGATGTAGCCACATTTTCATTTTCCTGCATCTCATCTGCCACAGCCTCACTAAGAGTGTTCACTGCCATATTTACCCTCATTTTTGTAAAACTATTTAAAAATATTGATTCTGAAGTGAGTTTTGTTAATGTCAATGGCCGCTTTTTTCGCGACTAAAAACTGAAACAAAGTGATCCCATATTATTTCTTTCCCATGAAGTTTCACTGTTCGCTTGTGATGTTTTTCATGACCACTAGCAAATATATTGTTGCGGAGTTTTTTAATCAAATGTGGAGGGTCAGAGATAAAAAATAGTGGACCATTTGTAAATGGGTTAACACCAATATGTGAAGTTTTGGGGAATTTTGGATGTAGTTGTACAGATGAATTTATGAAATTTCTATTTTCAGTTGCACCATCACAAATTGAAGCCAAAATGTTAAATCCAAATTGATGTAATAAAGAAACACCCTCCCAAAATGCAGTACTAACTTGAATGCCAGTTAAATTTCTGACACTCAAGTAGGCACAAGGGTAAGCAAAATCAGCAAATAAACTTTAAAAAAAAATTGTAATACATTTGTTGCAAGTGGGTCTTCATCATTCCCATCCCTAGTACATTCAATATCTGTAAAACCAACAAGCTTATTAGTACTTGATGACCAAATTAAACCTTCTTTTATTTTCATCTCATCAAATATTAAAACACCAAGCTTGCTTTGTATGGAATATTCATAAGAATCAAAATTGACGCTCATTTGTTTTATATTTTCAAAGTTCCAACCAGAGGCTTGTTTATCAAACTGTCTGTAATACTGTAAAAGGCGACCAGAAGGAAGTTTTAAAAACCCAGATTTGGAAAGTTGATCATAGCTACTTTGTGAATGGTAATTTGAAAGACAATATTTGATAACCAGTGGATGCCATTTCATCTGGCGAGATGGGGTGACAAGAGCCTTTGCTTGATCCTGAAGCAAGTATTTCATAAAAATATCATTTTCTGTTCCAGTGTGCTTCTTTGTCATGTGTTTCTGCAAATGTAATTTTTTGTCAAATTTCTCTTGACATAAATCCCATTTACAAATGTAGACTTTATTGACAGGAGCTATTGAACTTTGTTCATGTTGTGATGCATGTTCAATGTCAACATGATTTATTAATTCAGTGATACAGTTGAACTTACCTGCATCACACCCCTCCCATTTGCATATGGGATTGTTTACCCTTTCATGAATTTCATTTAAACCATCTTTTAGATTGTAAAACATTTCTCTCAAGTCATGATCATCAGAACTTAGAACCTTTTCTGCCTTTTCAAGTTGTTGTTTCAACTTATTGCATTCACTTTGCAATTTTTTGTACTTTTTGTTCACATTAAGAAGTTCATCTTGAATTTCTTCTTTAGTCTTCCATTTGTAGGGTGTAAACTTCATATTCTTAATATCAGTGCTATGTGTAGATTGAAATTTATATCGATAAATCCAATTTCTTAAATTCTTGCAATAAACACATAAATTTATACCCACTGTAGAAATACCACTAGTACATGAAGCACTGCTGAGGTGCATATTTTCTAATGGTCCCAAAATTTGTGATTCACTAATAAAAAAATTGGATTGAATAAATTTTTTAATAAAAGGTTCATATGCACTAACGTCAAATCCCTTACAGATTTGGCAGTTGTCCAAAATATCAATGATATGTAATAAGGCATTATGTTCTGATAATTGCTCTGGCAGATCTTCCCAGCTTATGTCAATTTTCTTATTATTTATATATGCAGTCCAAGAAAGGTCTTTTTCAATGATAAGTTTTTTTTTCACATACAGAAGGATCATCAGAATATTTCCAAATAAAAGCTTGTTCACCTGCACTATTAAATTGCCACTTTTCAGCCCCCTCCCCATAAAATTCCAAAATGTATTTCAATGCCAGAAATGAATTATCAGAACATAATGACATTGTTCTTAGCTGTGAATGTTTGCTCAAGTTTTCACAAATACCAGAGGCTTCTTGATAAACAAAATTATGTTGACCTTCAGAATTAAGCATTCTTATTAGTGAGTCAGCATTCATTTTACAGAATTTTGCCACAATGTTTTCAAAAGTATCGAATCTTTTTGGAAATATAGTGCTGGATGATAAGTAAGATTTTACATCATCTTTATCAACATGTATTCCATCAAAGCTGTTTAGTAAATCAGCATATTGTGCTATGCGATTAGAATCAGAATAAAATAAATGGAATCCAGTCATCCTTAAAAAAACATACAGTAGAAGTTCATGAACTGTTAGTTGGGAATTAGTCGAAATATTTGAAAATTGCAAATTGTCATGTTCTATAAAAGATGGTGTTGTAGATAGTTCATTTACTAATTGTAAGAAAGATCTACCTTTACGTGAAGGTTTAGTGAAAAAATCTCTTTTACTATGCACATTTTTAATAATTTTAGATAGTTCATATGGTTTTGGTATGTTTGGGACATATTCATGTTCAACCCACTGATTAAGTAACTTATATTCTTTGCCATTAACTGATTGAATGGTTCCAGCAGTTGTTAGTTTTAGTGGTATACTTATTTGTGGATACACCGGAATGCAGCAGTATAGTGGGACTGATGCTAATGCTGGATTTTTTTTAACACACTCCAAGAGAAAACTTTGATTTCCAGTGGGCATTTTCCTAGGAGAAACAAAACAAAATGATAATTGTGTTTTTGGTTACACAGGATTTATGATTAGTATATTATATGAGCCCAATCAGATAGAAACCAGCCTAATGCAAGCAAAGACATCTTCATGTACATGTATTACATTTTTCATATCACAACAAAACTAAACAAGTCACACTTGATCTACTTTGATCAATAATTTGGAGTTTTTTTCAAAAGGCCCTGAAGTTTTTGTTCTTTACTTGGGCACATTTATGGTTCTAAGCTACATTACTAACAATTTTGGCCAAAACATATCATGGAAGCAACATCTATTGCAATTTGCATAAGGTCTGTTTCTATCTGATGTGGCTCATATCATTTCCTATTATAATCAAGATGGATTTTCATTTACTATTTTTTAGTCAAATTACCATTTTTTTAATAACAACCCTAAAACTTTCAACCAAATGTAATTGTCCCTCACTTCAACACTGTGAGGGATATGGTAATGCCAGCCATGCATCCATCTGTTGGCCTTCTTAGTGCTCTAGCAAATTTATTTCTCATCCGATTTGGATAATATTTATACAGTAGCTTTAACTCAATGATATCACAAGGGAGTTCAAAGATATCCTTTTAAGCAGTATGGCAAATTGATTTTTCATCTGATTTGGATAATATTTATACAGTAGCTTTAATAAATGATAACCCTAAGGGAGTTCCAAGATGAGTCCTGGTCAAATATTTCTGTAGGAGTTGTACCCCTTAATCACTTAGAAAATTGACAAAATATCCTTGTTAACACACTACAAATTTATTTCTCACCCAATTTGAATAATATTTATACGGTAGCTTTAACTCAATGATACTTCAAGGGAGTTCAAAGATGAGTCCTGTGTGAATATTTTTATAGGAGTTATGCCCATGAATCTTTAAGAAAATTGTTAAAATATCCTTGTAAGAGCTTTGGCAAATTTTTTTCTCATCTGATTTGGATTATATTTATACAGTAGCTTAGACTCAATGATACTTCAAGGGAGTTTGAATATGAGTCCTGGTCGAATATTTTTACAAGTCATGACCCTTAATCACTTAGAAAATTTACAAAATGTCCTTGTTAGGGGTCATGTCTTAGTCTTGAAAGCTTTTCTGTGTTTTCACTTAAATTTTTATATTTTTGTCATCCAAAAACTTGTTTGACAATGCCATATCAGCGGGGTACATAGGAACACTGTTCCATTTTTAGTTTAAAGTGGTCACTTAATTTTTTTTCTAAATGACTTAAGCCAGAAAAAGACTATTCAATTGAGATCATTTATTTGCAGTGAGGGATGCAAATAACATTCAACACCCCCTCCATTCAACAGACTGATCAACATTTAACCCTTAGGCCGGATGATGCATTAACGCAACACGGATTATCTTTACATTTCTGAACCAGGCACCATGAAATGCAACTGTTAGTGGCTTAATAGAAAGACAGATATGTTATCTCAAAGAAACTCTATAAATCAGATCAATATTTTCAAGTTATTGATGACAGGCTCATCAATAGTCAAAAAGTCACCAAAATGGTATTATTGGCTTGGGGTGGGCCACTGGATCCCACAGTTATGGTCAGAACCCCTCTTTTTTGGTTTTGTGGCAAGATTAATGGCCCATACACATGTGAGACAACAAGAAATATTTTTAAAAACTTTTGGGGGAATTTTGCCACCTACCAAAGGCAAAAAGCACCAAAAATACCATTTCTGGCCCTACTAGAAGCCACAGTCTGAAATACATGGGTCTTTGCTGTTGGTTTCCATGGCAACCAAATATTCTAAAAATGGTAAAAATAACCATTTTTTGTTTGTGATTGGGGTCTGGACTCATCACCTGCTACCTCCACCCCACCCCCTTCTTCTTTATTGTTTCAGATAGTTGCTGCATAAATACCATTGCATCACTGCAACTCATTTGCCAAAAATTTGTATCAGTTTGCAAAGAATTAAAAATTGAAGATTTTTGAAAATTAATTCCAGACTGAAAGGGTTAATAGGGCCTTCAATTGATATGCAGGTTCCTATAGTTTTCAGTCTGTCTGCATGTGCATCTGTTCCTCAACAATATTTTACATCAAAGTTTTCTCAGTCAGCTTATTTGGAACATTTTTCAGATCAGCTTATTTGGTACTTCCTGTGTACAGATATTTAAATTTTTTTTCATTCAGTGTGTAGCCCTCACTTATTGCATGTCAGTTTTAAATAATTTCGAACATTGTTCTGGTCTTTTATGTTGTTTTTATAGAAAATCTTTCATTGTTAGCCATTGATAATCATATTTTTACAATAAAGATAGTTAGATGTCCAATTTTGAGCCGGACGAAAAATCAGTGCATGCGGATTGCTAATCACTTTTTCAAAGACTGGTTGAATGCCGTAAAAATGCATAACAATTAGAGAAAATCACATAAACCATATACATTTTTATGCAAGCATTACTGTTGTTAAGTATTTTGTTTTTCCATATTCATGTTATTAAATGAAGAAGTTATTTGCATATCACCAGTTTTTAAGTCTGACAATAGTCGATAATGGTATATTTTATTTTTGTATTTATAATATTTGACATCAAAACATGGTTGCTGTAATCGTTCCTCTGAATCAGAATCATCAGGTTTTGTATCATTACTTGTAATACCAACTATTTCACAATTTAAATGAACATATTTCTGATTTATTTTCCACTTATGTTTGATTTTAACACCAACTAAAAGCTGTGGATTTTTTTTAGGTCTTCTAAGATCAATTTGTCCACATTTTTGGCAGGAGTAGAGTCCGGTTGTGTGATTGTTTCAGGTTTTTTCTTCTTCTTGGGGTTAATTTTAACTATAGAAATTGTTTCAACAGGCATGACAGGATTGTCTAAATTGCAACTGTTTTCTTTTTTCCTTTTTTGTGGTTTTTCTTTATTCTGCGTGTCATTAACTGTTTTTAATGACTTTGTATTTTTGTTTTTGCTCATTGAATTTGTCGCCTTTAGATATGCTCTAGTTGATAACATATTTTTGGGTTGAAAGTTGCACCGAACTATTTCTGTTTTCTGTCTAGACCTCATATATTTTTCAACAACTAATTGTAAGAAATAATTTTTTCGGTTTTGGTTATCTAAGAAGGCAGTTTTTAAGCATTTCAAAATAATATTCTCTGAGGGTTCTACATTTTGAAAGTTTTTCTAAAGCATTTTCAATTGCATTTTGTTTTTTGTGTAACAAAGTTTCCTTGCTTAGCAACTTCATTGATGCAGCATCTAAATAATTGAAAAAAGGAAATGTATCTTCTTGTGGAATAAATTGAAACTGTTGTGAGCCTGAAGGCAGTGTCCCACACGTTTCATCAGATCCTAAGCAACTTATTATTTTCCCCAAATTAACCTTATCAAGATCTTCATCACTTTGCATGTTTTTTATTTCATCCCTTACACTTTTACACACCCACCCATAAAAATAATATTGTTTTTCTTTTTGTTGTAGAGTTAAATATGGAGTTGCATGAAGATTTTCTATGTCATCTTCATAACTCTTTTCTTTTATTGGCCATCTAAGAATACTCCAAAAATGCAGAAGAAGTGAAAGAATAAGAAAGTAACAGTTGACAGAAGTCAGAGGTAAATTTTCAAAATTAATTATTGGTATTTGTTTATTAGTAATATATGGAACTTCTGGGGCTTTTAATGGGAATATGTCTTTAGCTTTTGACTGGCTTGAATAACCATCTAATTGTAATGAAGTACATGTATAGGAATGTTCAATTTCACAAATCATATCAGATTCCATAACTACATTAGAAACTGAATATTGACTGCAACATGGCAGTTGTTCCAAGCTGGAAGAGCACAGGGAAGGTGAAATATTGCTGCCATTCTTTGTCATACTCAAATAAGGATCAAAATTCGGATCACTATCAGGATATTGTTCACCATCTTCTAAGCTGTGTAAGGCATCAACAAATTTTTGATGAATTTCTGGGTCAGTCTGAAGTTTTAAAAATTGGTTTTGTAAGAAAGTTTCAATTTTATGAATTTCATGCTGAGGAAGACTTTTTGCCTGATCAAGTAAAGAGCAATATTTTTCTCTTAAATAATCCAAAAAAATTGTAATGTCAGATGCCAGTGGTTCAGATTTTAATTTTTCCACAATAAAAGGTATTCCTTGTATTTGACTGTTTTCTGGTTTTTGTAAGAAAGCAGCAAAGTTTTCTATATTGATATGTTTGAAATTTCTTTCACATATGTAACTAATTTTTTTGGAGGATACATTTTCCAAATTTGAAGAACTTGCAGACTCTTGACCTTCTATAACATTTTCATTTACATGTCTTTGGAATTCAGTGATTTCAGTTTCCGTTTCCATTCCCTATGCTGAAAGAAAAGAAATAAAATGTTTTTTTCTTCCAATTCTTTATTTGTTAGGTTAAGAAGTTTTTTGGAAGTATTTAATGTCTAGTAATAATTGTCCATCCTTTGATGTAGTGTTTTTATATTTGGCCTAGGTATATCACTTTAAGGGGACTCATGCTTTTTTGCATGGCCAGATTTTCAGACATAGTTTTTTACTGAAAGTTAATATGCAGCAATGATTAAAAAAATTGTAAAAGCAGCCATACTGCATATTCCTGTGCTACTCTTGTGTTTAATAGTAAAATGTGATTGTGAATATCATGAGATAACTTGTAATTTTCAAAATGAGGGGGTGGACCCCTGGGTATGTCCTTGGAAATTGTCTTTTCATCCAGACTAAGAATATATATGGTTAATGAGTGGGGAACAATTATTTTCAGATAATTTTTAATTTTCAAAATAAGGGTGTTCGGGCAGACACCAGGGATGCTAATGAACATTGCCTTATCATGCGGACTTAGAATATTTATGGTTAAGGGGTGGGAATTTGAACTGTGTTTGATAAAATTTGTAATTTCATGAATAAGGGGGTAGGGTTTACCCCGAGGGATGCCCATGGAACTTGACTTTTCATGCCATTTTAGAAAATATATGGTTTAGGGGTGGTGATCTGAACATTTTTTTTTAGATAATTTGTAATTTCCAGATTAAGGGGGGTGGGGATGACCCCTGGGGATGCCCACGAAACTCGACTTTTTATGCAGACTTAGAATATATATGCTTTAGGGGTGGGGATCTGAGATAATTTTTTATTTTCAAAATAAGGGTAACAGGCTGCTTTAGATAACAGTTAAGATTATATATGGTTTATGTTTGGGGATCTTAACTGGTATTGACATATTTACAATAATGAAATAATGTGCCATTTGACCTCTGTGTATTCCGACCCCTGTGGACATTATCAAAATTGCCAAACCTTTGGATTAGTCTACATCCAAAGTACAATATCTGAGGCAATTTTCAGTTCTGTACTCCATATAACCTCAGAGGAGTTGCATGCCAAAGGATTTATGTACCCGAAGGCTACCCCTGTATCTCAACCCCGGGGGCTTTATCAAAGTTCGGAATCCTACATCTCAATTGCAATAATTGAACGAAGATTCAGTTCTGTATTCCAAATAACTTAGAAGGAGTTGCATGACCAAGGAAAATTTTCCCAAGGCTATCTCTTTAGCCCAGCCCTTGGGGGCATAATAAAATTAAATTCTGAAACCTTAGGCACAGTCCCCACACATAGTGTAATCAATGTTCCAAATTTCATCTTCCTACATTCACTGTTCCTGAGATTATCCATGACATTAACTGCATACATATGTATGTACGATGAACAGCAAAACATGATCTCCGTGTTATTGCTAGCACTAGGATAATAGATTGAAGATGCAATAAAAGCTGTAGAAAACGGTAATGGATGTTTGCTGCTCACGTTCACCCATTTTTGTCAGATTTTGAATTCATTGGGTTTTATTCATTTCATTGTACTAATATTTTTGCATAGTTTTCTCCACTTTTCTTTTCATATTTCCATTAACACTTTGTGTGCTAATCAGGACAGTTGTCATTTTTTGCCCAGTTTACAGTTAAATGCCACCAATGGCACACTATGCATTCAAATGTCTGTTTAATTGTACTAATATGAAAGAAGAATGAATTTCTGTAATTTAAAGCTCGACTGGATTCACTTTTGCACTTGAAGCTCACAGTTTGGCTAAATCTCAGACTGGAAAATTTTAAGGTACATAAAGTACAAATTTCAGTAGGAGTGGGCTTCATTTTCATTAGGGCCCCGCCACTATGTGGCGGACGCCCTATAGTAATCACTCTGTCCGTCCGTCCATCCATCCGTCCGAAACACATTCATGTCGCTCCAGAACTTTGTAACCAATTAATTTAGAGGGATGAGACTTTGCATGATTGCTAACCACTATTAGAAGGTGTGTCATGTATCAAAATAATTTTTGTCTTTTAAAGCTCAAGGTCCCAAACTTAGGGTTTTTCGTGGGACCCTTATATGATATACTGTAAAAAGTCATGTTTGCTTCATAACTTTGTAACCAATTATTGTAGAGGGATGAGACTTTGCATTGCATGATTACTAACCACTATTAGAAGGTGTGTTGTGTACCAAAATAATTTTTGTCCTTCAAAGGTCAAGGTCACAAACTTAGGGTTACTTTATTTACGCTACGGCGGGGTCCTTAGAGATGGTTTCCATCTCAATGTTATCTAGTCTTAATGGGTCATTACATGGTATATGCTGGTGTATATTCTAGAGAAAGGGTAAATCTACATCTTGATGCAAGGATTTGGTCACCCAATGACCATGTTAACCTCACTCTGACTTGAGCAAAAACATTTAAAAAGTTTAATTTTGGCAGATGTGGCCCTACATATATGACGCAGTGTTAATGGATATGACTCAATATTTTCAGTTCTGGTGTCAGGACATTCGTTGGCTTTGTCATTTACACAAACCATGTCCATTGCTGGCATTTCCAAAACAGTCATCATTCACTGCCAAAAAACATCAAAATTTGTGTAGTTTCCCTTGTGGGTTCTTTGGCTTGTCAACTAGCACTCAAACCCATAATTTTTTTCTAATAATTTTGTTCCACTATAATAAGCGAACATCTTGAGTCAGAGGACAGATAAGACAATGACCAAAACAACAAAAAGAGAAGAAAAACAAAACAAGATTAGAGCAACACAAACCTAAGGAAAACAAGGGTGGTCTCATGTTCTCTAGAAGGGTTAGCTCCTTTAGTGACATCTGTCATGTTACTTGTACTCAAGATTTTAATATTTGCTGTCATATCTTAAAGTCATGGGTCAGTGGGTGTTGATATACAAGATTAATGTTTATTTCATGAATGAGTGACTTTGTAAGTCTATTTCTCCACAATCTTTTGTTTGCAGACTCCAGATTTTGTCTATAAATGAGATTATCCCTAGCGTGATAAAGGAGTAGGTACGTTGAGCCTCATATTTGGCCCAAAATTTTAGATTTTGTGACACAATAATAAGTTATTGTGAAAATGCTATTTAATAATTGTCTTGTAATAATTCATTACTTTTTATTGTATACTTTTCATCATTTCTACAAAATGAAATGGTATATTTGACTATTTTGACAAGAATTGAGCAATTTTGGTAAAAATACTCAATTTTTGGATGTATTTTGTTCAAAATTGGTATGATCGCTCAAAAACATCACGAAGATATTTTAACCAAACATTTGCACTTGATAGATCTTTAATTGTGTAAAGTTTGGTTGTGATGTTTGTGTGCAATCTATATTAAAATCTACAAAATAGTATCAAATATTGCATCAAATTTATTAATTAGTATTTTCACATATAAAGCATTTTCTATGTGTCATGTGACCATTTTAAAATCAAGTAAACTAAAAATTCTGTTGGATTTTCTTTTTATAGACATTATTCAATACAAAAAATATAAAATAAAAGATATTAGCCACTTTTCATTTTTAGCAAAATTCTTGGGCCAAAAATGGGCCTTAACGACCCTCGTCCTTTCCCGCTCTTACTTAAACAGTAATAAATTGGCATCTATTGAATATCTTCTGATCTATTGCATGATGTAGCTGTCTATATATTGCAACAATATCATCGAAATATTGAGAAAATGTGTGAAGGCAAGAGTTTGTAGTTAAATGAGTCTTTTAATAGTATGAAAATTTAAAATATGGAACAAACCGATTCTTGCCTTTAATCATGTATCATACTTTAATAAGAAATGCCTTACTTTAACTTTCAAAAACAACATTTGTTTATCTGTATTTGTAATTTTATTTTGAAAATGCTATCAGGCTTTTATCAAAAGGCCAAAAAATATGAAGCCATTTATAGCTCAAGGTAAACAAAGATGCATGATAAACGATAAAGTTTAAACTTTGTCCTGTACACGACAGTTAAAAACTAAAACCGGTGTGCTGTTTAAATTTTTAAATCTCGGGAGGTCGCCTCCCACTGATTTCGTCGTGGCATTCGACAGCGGCAAACTGTGCTTCAATGCTAAAATTGCATACATTTTAGTTCCTATTTTTATTTTAATTATCGCAATTGAACAAGTTTCATTTTAAAAGACATAATTTTAGATGGACAAATCACGAGCGTTACTCGTCGAATGACACGACACAATATACAAGGCGAGCTAGCATCGATAAACACAGAAAAACCAAAGATATCTTGAATTTATCTAGGACGATAATCGATTCTACCAACGATAAAACCGCACGATGTACAAGCACTACAAAACTAATACCTTCAAAGAACAGAAATGTTCTAATTATGCGACCGTATTATGGTATGGTGCTGTCATCGTCGTCGGCGTCTTCGGTGTCGTCGGCGTCGGCGTTGGCGTCTGTAGACATGTTGGTTTCCGCTCGATAACTTTTGTTCTAGTTTACCAATCCTTTTAATATTTTAGGATATTGATAATTAGTATTAGATAAACGTTGGTATTGATTTTGGGTGATCTAGCCCCACCCATTTTTTGGGGAGGGGCCAGAAAGGGATTTTTCCTTATTTGGATAAAACTTCTCTATTTCTTGTCCGATTTTGATGGGTTTTTTTCTTTGTATTCCCCATGAAAAAGTCAATATAAAAGGTCACAAGCGTCGTGACCTATCTCTTACTGTTTTTGAGATATAGGGGGTCCTAAAATGGTCACGCCCTAATTTTTGAATCTTTTTTTTTCTCGTCCGATTTTGATGGGGTTTTTTCCAAATGAACTTCATAAAGAATGCAACATAAGTAACTTCAAGCATTTTTTTGTAGCTTTTGCCAATTTTTGTATAAATTGGGTCAAGGGGTTAAAAAATGTGATTTTGGAGGAGATAAGAAATTTTTATTTTTCATCCGATTTTGATGGGGTTTTTTGCATTTGATTCCTTTCATTGAGAGTTTTCAGTGTTATGTCAACAGATTTTCTTTATCTTTTACCGTTTCCAAGTTATAAGGGGTCAAAGTAGTGGGGGAGAGGAATTCAATCTCTTATAATGTGAAAAAACTTTATTTTTTTAATACGATGGGTTTTTTCCCCGAATGATTTCTTATGAAAAAATTAACAAAGTAACACCAGTTTTGAGGATAATATGAGTCCAAATGATCATTTATCCAGTCATATCACTGTGTCCAGCACTTTACTGTGTCCAGCTCTATACTGTGTCCTGCATATTATTGTGTCCAACAAAATACTGTGTCCACACTTACCAAAAGGGTCTTTTTTCACCTTACTTCGGTCGTATCATGCTGCGCTTGTGAACCACCTCAGTTTTTTAATTAAAATAAACATTTCAAAATTAGACAAAAGCTTGTTTAGAGATTTTAAGAAACAGTTTAATAAAAACAAAATTGAGTTATTTGAACGTTGCCATACACTCCTCCTTTGAAACTTACTTTATGTTTAGTTGCAGCATCCCAGTCATCAAATATTGTCCGACGTCCTTCATCTTTGTTTTCTTTAATGGAAACAACTGTAAGGAATAAATAAGCTATTTTATACAAAATATGTAGATCTTTGTTTTTCTTAGATGGAAACGACTATAGCGTGTCTGATAAATGTTAATCCAGATAAGTACTTTATACGCAGTTCAATTTGGCGATTGAATTTTGTTTTTAGCATATGTAAGATGTGGATCGTGTCTTTCTGATGTATATTCCATATTCCTTTAATTTGGAATACAATATGTAGCTTTACCGTAATGATTTAATTTTTTGTCTGCCCTTTTTAATTTGATTATTGTGTCTTCATTGTGATATTTACTGACATGCATAACTCTCGTTTTAAAAAGAATTAGAGCGTTTAAGGTAAAGAGCAGCATGCGATGTTCACTTGCAATTATGGACTTAATCGCTGGGTTTTCCTTTACTTGTATTTTCCACTTTCAAAATTGCTTTTTATTTGAATATTTTAATGTAAAACATTATCAGACGACAGGCCACTAATATAGTCAAAGACTGATGTTAAAGTATGACCCTTTACGATAATCCAATAATTTGTATATAATAAAAACCACTAGAACTAAACATGTAACAATGAACATGAAGCTAAGTAATCCTAAAAGCAAAACAAGAAACTGGTGTTAGTCATAAAAATGAAGGAAATATTTTATCTATATGTACTTTGAAATTGATAAATAAATGATGTATGGAGTCTGCAATATAATCACTGAATATTTTCATTATAATTGAGCTGTATCATATAGAAACAGGCCTTATGCAATTTACAAATTAATAAGTCCTAAATTATGATTTGGGTCAGAATGTATGTCTGAAATATCTTTGCTTTCCAAAACTTACTTTAAGGACAATATTATAGTATTAAAATCCCTTGACTGAAATGGCTGTAAATGAAATATCTTATTTGTGCCTTAGATAAATGGTACATGCATTACATAAGGCGGATTTCTATCTGACGGAGCTCATATATTACAACTCTCAAAATCTCTCAAAATTAAAAAGATTTGTCTTTAATGCTATATAAAAATATTTGTGCACTGCAATTCAATACTGACAAGATTAAGTACCAATATCAGTGTGTTTATTTTGTTTCGTCAATGAAAAGAATACATCCCGAAGAATAGTGGGATAGTCAATTTAATTAAGCAATTCAGTATGGTATATTTAATAATATTTGACTACGGAATTTAGACTGATATAAAATTTTGAGAAATGAAGACAATATTGCTATCTCATGATAAACAACTTGTAAAGATTATATCAAATCATTCATGTAAGTTTTAATTTTTCACCAATGCAACATTTTTCAAAACACAGTTGTTGCTAAAATAACACAAAATCATTTAGTTATCATTTTGCAATGTGAAGACTCCGGAATTAACCGGAAATGTTTTAGAAATAAACACTTCAAAAATACAAAGTATTCGTCGATCAGTAATGAATATTTTCTAAATTGTTAAAATTGAGTTAATTACAGTCAGAAAATGTGTTATTGAAATCATTACGATATTATTCCGTCAATCATATCAAATGCCATGTTTCAAAAATTCAATATAAAAATAGATACTGTAATTTCCCTGTTGTAAAAAAAGAATTTTTGAGTTTTCTATCTTAAAAAATCGTAGTGTCACTGAAGATAAACAGCTGATCATAACATCGTTTTAATTAAAATCAAACCTGTCAAAAACTAATATTTCAAGTTATGACAAGAAACAGAAAAAATGAAAGGCTGTATAAATAGTAACTCATACCTGGCAAACTATTTTCTTGTGTAGACCTTGATGACAATGCATTCCGCGATGATGTCAAATTTAACGTTGATGTACTTGAGAAATTCTAAGAATAAAATATAATATTATTGCATGTTATGTTTTAAAACTACATGCGTTATCGTATAAGACGTAACATATTCCAGAAAGACAATATACTACTATAAAATATGTATTATGTTGTTTTTTTTTTTTCAGGAAGTGTAAAGTGACTGCTGTTAAATTGGATTTGGCTTCCCATTTCGAATTGTTTGGATTTGAGTGCTTCTTTTGCTATATTTTTAATTTTTGACTTCCTGTGTTTCGGTTCTTATGCTACTGATGAGAGGTTACTCCTTGAAATGTACATACGGCATACCTAAATTTTTCATATTTATTTAACATTGGTTTTTTATACACCTCTGCTGCTGGAACATTGGTCCCCGAGGATATTCCCCAGCCTTGTTATTAGACCTGTCTGACATGAAATTTATCAAACAATGTTGAACAGAAATTTGCTGCATTTGTTAAAATTCTAAAACAATGAATATTTACGGAAATGCCTCGAATAGTATTGCACTTAGTAGTTGTCCTGTCGTCGGATTTGGCTTCCTATTTCGATTTTTTTGGATTTGAGTGCTTCTTTTGCTATATTTGGATTTTTGACGTCCTATGTTACGTTTTTAATGCTACTGACGAGAGGTTACTCCTTAAAATGTACATATAGCATGCCTAAATTTTCCGTATTTATTTTACATTGGTTATTTTGTATTTTGCAGAGAAGAATTTTATTAAAAAAACGTTAAAATATATTTTTTTAAACCCTTCTGTTATAAAATTGAAGTTAACCAACGTAGAATAAATATGGTGAAGTTTTAAACATATTCGAGCCTTGGCGAAGAATTTAAGCTCTAACTATCGAGTTTGTATAATGTGTTAACAATGATAAATTTTGTTTCTCTAATTTTTTATGGAGTGATTTTGCTGTTTAGAGTTAAAATATTGTCTGAAACGCCAACTGAATAGTGAAGTCGCCAATCAACATCCGCTAAACTGCAGGTGCCGTTAAATATATTCTCACACAGGAAATAAATCACTCTTAAAATACATGGTTTTCAATATCGAATATATAGGAAAATTTCAGTCTGAAGTAACCAAACTGGTTCCATCGTTTCGTAATGTAAATCTGGTTGTACTATTCTACCAGTTTGACAAAGTCGTTTTTCTGTGGTTTCACCCTTATTCACCTTTTTTTACCTAGGAAATTGTCAAATTTATCGACTGTAATTAAATTTAGACTTTAATCTCAGGACAAAAAACTGTTAAAGCTCTAATTCGAAAAAAGTCAAAATGACATTATTTGACGGAAAACGAAAATAATGCCTTTCCAAAGGGATGGATAATACATTCTTTTACTTTACAAATTACCATTGAACATCTTGGATTGATTTTTAAAAATAATTGAAAAACTTTGGTATCGTTTCTTTTTGTGGACAGTATTTAATTTGGACTTGTTGGCATTCCTATAAAAACAGAAATTACATTGATTGAAACATAACAAAAATACCTGTTTCTTATGTAGATGCTCATACCCAGAAGACCACGAAAGGGACAGCCTTCTCCAAGATCGACCTTGAGATAATGTAAGATCATCTTTAGCAGTATGTGGTCTACAAGTTCTTTGCAGTTTTAACATTAGCGGTAAGGTAAGTGGTGTATCTACATTTTCTTCAGAATTATAGTCGGAGTGACTGTCTAGTGTTAATGGTGGGGGTGTTTCTATATTGTTATACAAATGATATCGTTTATATTCTTTCTCATTTGAAACAAATGCAGAATATCCGTTAGTGTGTGCCATCCTCTTGTGAAGTCCAGTTCTTTTGCTTGTATTTGCACTTGTTTTCACTAGTTTCTTCATGACGCTTATTGATCCCTAATTGAAAAAAAACAATAATAATAAACAGATAAAGTACAATTAAAGATTCGTACGGATTATAAACAGAGAGTGAGGGCGTGACCACATACCTGCGCCATATTATTGTACGAAAGACGAGAAAAGCTATTCATTTTACAGCAAAAAACAAGTCTACGGGTTCAAATTCCATAACAGTGGTATTAACATACTTTTATTTTTTTAACCATTAAAAATTCCGAACTTGAACAATGCTGTTTCCACCTAAAATCTAGAGTTCAGAATCTGAACAAATATGGTGAATAAAGTTGTTTCTAATCCTTAAAATTTGGTGGAAGTCTCTGCTTTTTATGCATAAATGAGATATGAATTACCAGCGACATTAATATGTACAATAAATCATATTATTCATAAGGATTAAAATTTAAATATAAGGCTATCTTTAATTCTAAAATTAGTGAAATGTTTAGGTTTTTGTGTATTATCACAGTGCTAAGATGCTTTAAATCATATATCTAGCATGACGAAAACTCCATCAGCAGCATTTAATACAATGAAATTATGAAACAATTAGATATTGAAATCATCAATAAATAAACGAAATTTTAATAAATAGTTGGGTTTTGCATTGTATACATAAACAATGTACATACTTACAGATTTGACTATATAAATCCATTCCGATAAATTACTGTCGCGGGTCATCACTGAATTTCGTCTGAAAATTGTCAATAAGATTAAACTTAATTACAAAATGCCAATGTTTCTTTTCCCGCCTTAGTAATTTTCAAAGTATTTTTAGTTCGTCTCTACAAATTAGAAGGGGACTATTGGAGTACCCTCGGCGTCCATGTCCGCGTCCGCGTCCACAGCCAGATCTTTGAAATTAAAATACCTACATTCATAATACTTGGTTTGCAGATGCAAGAGGTCATGACCTCACGTGACCTCACACCACACCAAAAAATTGAGGTCACATAACCTATATTTCATGGTTGAATGATTTCAAATAATTTTGAGGTCCGATATTAGTTCTGGTAAAACATGACTGCGGATCGTCAGAATTGGTTTGCAGATGTGTCTTGGGGAGTCTGTCAGCATTCCACTCAAATAAGGTCACTTCGACCAACATTTCATGCATCATTAACTTTGGTTAAGTTTTCGTCCGACTCGTTTCCTCAGATGCTGTGTGGCCTACCATCATGCAGGTTGGTGTGCAGATGCGTGTTGGGGAGTCTGTCAGCATCCCACCCAACTTAAGTCACTTTGACCCACATTTCATGCATCATTGACTTTGGTTAAGTTTTCGTCCGACTCGTTTCCTCAGATGCTGTGTGGCCTACCATCATGCAGGTTGGTGTACAGATGCGTGTTGGGGAGTCTATCAGCATCTCAACCAAATTAGGTCACTTTGACCCACATTTCATGCATCATTGACTTTAGTTAGGTTTTTCGTCCGACTCTTTCCTCAGATACTGTGTGGCCTACCATCATACAGGTTGGTGTGCAGATGCGTCTTGGGGTTTTTGTCACCATCCCTCCCAACTAAGGTCACTTTGACCCACATTTCATGCATCAATAACTTTGGTTAAGTTTTTCGACCGACTCGTTTCCTCAGATACTGTGTGACCTACCATCATGCAGGTTGGTGTGCAGATGCGTCTTGGGGTGTCTGTCACCAACCCACCCAAATTAGGTCACTTTGACCCACATTTCATGCATCATTGACTGAATAAGTTTTCCATCTGATTCGTTTCCTCAGATACTGTGTGGCCTATAATCATGCAGATTGGTGGGCAGATTTTACAAGTAAAATAGTTAAAATACATACATTTCAAATATATAATTTTAATTTCATAAAGTTCCAAAATTATTCACAAGGCAAGCTTAAACAGAACTTTTAAAAAAGATTTTCTATACAAGTTTTCACGCACAGTCAACTTCGGTTAAAATAGCTGTGGACGAGACGAACTTTGCAGGCGGTGGCTGCACCTCCGGTATAATGTTGAAAATTGACCAACCAGGTCTTTTTTAGTAAAAACCTTTCTGTGTCATACGTAGACGAATAATTTTCTTTCAATTACATTTGGTTTTTTCTCTGTTAAAGATTTCTTGACTTGAATAGAAAAATACGTACTGCATCATTTTTAAAGATGAAGGGATTTCTAATCCAAGAAGTGTTGGGTATTTTCCATAATATTTAACATTAACACTTCGTTATTAATGGTGATTTCTAACTCGTCACAAGGTGTGGGATTCCATCTTTGTTCTCGCGAAGAACCAACGATTTAAACTTCCCATAAGCTGCTTGGTAAGATTTTGTAAATTTAATGGTAAAAATTCATTGCATGATATAAACTTGAAAGAATTGTCGGATTGTGTGACTTTCTGTTTGATTTTTATATTTTGTTTGGTTACTGCTTTTGTTTTCTTTGATTTTTTTATTTGACCACTTGTTAGATGAGGGTTTGGTACCCACCAAACTAGTTTTACCTCACCATATGTCTCATGTGTCTGTCCCATGTCAGGAATTGTTGTCATAGGTTTATCTTTGTGTTTACTGTTTGTTACATGTACATTTTGATAATATTCAGGTAAGAGACGTATTATTTTAAGCATACGCGATTTTTTATTTGGGGCTTTTCACAAGGAATGGAATTCCACCTTTGTTGAAGGTCTTGTGGAGACCTCTAGGTTTGTAAATTATCTCTGTGTACGCGGTTTAAGTGCAATCTTCCTAACATTAACCTCATATCTTTTTACTTTTATATAAATCATTTTAATATTTTTTTAATTAAAATTAAAAATGAAAGAGATTGTGCACATTTTGATCATTTGGTGTGCAGATCATACTTTTTGCAACAAAAAAATGCAAATCAGCAATCTTTTCACATCATTATTAAAATTAAAATCAGCTACGTTTTTGACCGTAAAAGACACTATAATCTTGTCACAAACATTGAAAAAAATCTTGAGTTGGTTTCATTGGCTGTGTAAACCTTAAATCTTCATATGGAAAATACATCAATTGACCATTAACTACAGGAGGTACTGTAAATTAACCGGGCTCTGTTAATTGGTGTTTGGGTGTTTTAGTTAAATAATGCAAATATAAATAAATCTCCATAACCGATTGTTCAAGAACTTTACTTATACCTCTTGATAAAAATATGAAAGTTTTTTTTTATACATAAAGCTGTATAAGCCAACGCTTTGTCATGGCGGCTGCAGCCCAATAATTGGAATACCTTCTTAATTCCGAATTATCGAGTTATTTTGAAAAGAGCTGGAAAACCTAAGATATCTATAATGCTGTTCTGATTCCTTTCCTAATATATACTTAAGATTATTTTACTGTTTAAACTCTACAAATACTTACTGAAAATAACTGGACATGATAGCTTTTTTGTTCCCCTTTACAACTTGCAATGGCCATCCATCTAGATATATCACATTTCTGTAATTAATTAATGATACGGTCATTAACATTATTTACTTTGTATAAATTGTCCTTTATCCATGCAATCTTTATAAACATTTATTCCTTAGCTAGTTTAACTTATTTTGTCTTCATTTTTGTAAATTTTGAATTTATTATATATTATTTGTAAATTTTAAATTTATTATATATTATAATTTTCATTTGGTCAATTTAATTCTTACCGCAAAAATGTATCTTTTTCTGGATTTCTGGAAACGTCTCCTCCCATGAAAATTCTTTTAAAGTCCTGAAAAAATGATGGTCTCATTGAAAAAAAATTCAATTTTTAACTTCTAGTTATATGAAACGGAGGGTTTGATATGATCTTTTTTTGTTCATACGGCAGAAACAATTTCGGTGGCATATAGTTATATTTATTATATTCCTAGACTAACATGGGCATTTGATTGGTTTATAGAAATTCGACATATACTTTAACACACATGACATGGCAGCATGTAACAATTCACTCTAGCACTTCCCGTGCAGAATCCTGCCAAATCTGTATACATATAAAGAGCGCTTAACACATATCACTCTTATGCTATACTCCACGATAGACATTTTCTTGTTAATATGGGTATACAAAATTTGAAGTTATAAAGAGTATCTAAAAATTTTGAATAATCAGGTTTATTTTAGTAATAAAAAATAAATACCATCTAACAGAGTTCGAGTAGGTTTTTATCCCTCGAAATCATTGTCAAACTCTGCTTCGCATCGGTTAACAATGTATTGCTCGGGATTACAACAAAACAAACTGAATTCCGCCTAAGTTTATATGCGTTCAGAACTCGTGGCTACTGAATATTGCTTTTTTAATATCTTTTGATTGATATTTTATTAACGTTTATGTACGAGTCCGTTACAAACATGTACATTTGCCTTTAAATTGTGGTTATTTGGAGCAAAGAATGACATTCCAAACTTCCTAAAAGTACATGTAGTTTGGAGTCCTTTTAGCACCATTTATTTCTCATGAGGTTTCCTCGACATTTACTCTATACCCCCTTTCCAGTCAGGCAAAAGTGACTGTCAATCTCTGTTTGAAATATGGATTATTTCTCGTGTTGAGATGCTTGGCGATTTTGTCATCTAGAAAATCATACTAAGCTTGCTTTCCTAAAAACATCGAACATATACCGCAGAACTTTCCATATATATTTTAATGATTTTATAAACATAATAAAAAGATTAAATAAGAAGTTTTCTTCTTGTGATAGTATTGTGTATCTTTAACTATATGTATATTTCCTTGCTTTTCTATAATCTTTGGCCACGAAGAAGTAAGTATACCATAAGTCTATTTGAACTCCACCACTCCTTGTAAGCGCCTGTCACAAGTCAGCAATCATATAGGATAGTCTTTATGGTGTTTTTTTTTTCTTTTGTTTTTTTTTTTTTAGGTTTTATTCTATTTCGATTGGCTTATTTATCTTCATTTATTTTTATAGGTAACTTTTCATTTATTCCATTTATTGAAAGCTACTCAAATGGCGTGAAATTGCAGTCTTTTTTGAAAGCCTTATGGAGACATCAAGATTTGACATTTCCGGTGCATTCTTAATGGACAGTTACTCCACATCTTTCCTTTTAATATTTGTAGTGCAAGGTTAATTAACTTTTCCGGCAGAACATGACAAATTCCTACAACTGTGATTTTTATTCATTCTTAAAGTCTAAATTTTGTGATACAGCTTATATCACTATTGCCTTAAAACTTTTAACATTTAAATGATTAAATGTAAATTAATATATATTTTAAAAACAAAGAATGCAATACTTCTGAAAGAAACACTTACGCCATCGGAAACTCGTAATAATTCCGTATATTCTTCGGTTATAATTGAAGATTGTCTAGGAGTTCCGTTGTAAATGCCTAATTCCTGCAATAAAATGGTTAATTGATTGAAAACTCCCTTTGTGACATTATTAAAAGTTTGACATTGATGAAGTGGAACGTGACCATTACTGAAAGGTCACGTAAAGGAAATTGAAATGGAAAACGACCGTCTGTTAGGTTTTTAGTAGTAACGACATTAAACCTGTGACTGTATGAAAATAACAGTAAAAATTATAAAAATAAATGTGAACAAAGGCTCCGACGTTAATGTAAAAAGATAAAATGCAACAGCCACAGAAAAAGTTATTCTGTAAATATTAAATAAGTACCAGATTTAAAATGCACACCTGAAAGTGAATAATGATATAGTCGTATATATTTCAAATACTTATACCTGATAGTATTTTGTTTTACGTCCGATTCTTGTGTTGCACGTTGCACTGAAATTCTTCTTCAGTTGTACGTTAAAACAAAATATGCATACACTATTTAAAAAAAGATTGTTAAGAAATAAACAGAAGGTAAAAAAATAGGCTTACACCAAAATAATATCCTCTGTACAACGATCCCAATCGTTTTGCCATATTAGCTTCGTCAATCTTTGCAAACATGACTACAAAATATGCAATTAATGTACAATACTATGATTCGATTGAAGTTGAAGCAGAACAACCGACAACAATTTAACATGTATCTGGTGTTGACAATACAATAGGATTTGCTTCAGCATTGTAATTTTTTCCCTAAATGGCTGTTAGTTTTTTCTTGTATTCTCATTAAAGCACTAATAACCAGTTGGCTAACGTGTACATCTGTGGTTTAGTTTGGGAGATAAAGAGCTCAACAAATTGAAGATTGATATCAATTGTTCATGGATGCATAGGAATTCTCACTTATCATTCATTGTAAAAGGAAAAATGTACCAAAAATCCAAACCTCTCGGTGGTTTGCGGGCTCGCCTCGACTGTGGAGATCTTCGACCGGGTCAAATCAAAGACATTTAAATTGGTTTTGTATCTTGTTTACCAAGCACGCAGCATCAAGTAGGAAGAACAAAGACTGGTCGGCACAGAGTCAGAATAAAAATGTGTCTGGGTAAAGTGGCACGTCTTCCTGTGGACTGTTGCTTTCATAAGCTAACACGTTAAAAATGCGGTTCAGCGTGTCGGTCTTATACATTTGTACAAATGCAGAATTCATTCACCATCATTCATTTATATGCTCTCATCCTAAATATGCACAAAATATTTACCGCTGGACCATAAGCAAGATTCAATCAATCAATAAACTTGATAAAACTTCATTCAAAACGAATCGAAATACAATTGCTAAATTCCGTTTGAAAATTGCAAACGGCGTCCAAGACAGACATCTGTGTTAACAAACAAATTATAAATGTGTTGTTTATACTTGGGTTGTCGGTAATATAGGTGTTGGTTACGTGGGTTGACGGTAAAATAGACCAGCATTTCTTGATAAGTTAAACTATTAGTTTTGATGAAGTTGCACCCCTAGACCGCAAAGAAACGTTAAGACATCTCAACAAAATATATCCCAGCGAACTAGAAATTAAGGAGACCACAGACTCAACAAAAATCTGCTTCATTCCTCGATTTATTCCTCGAAGTTGACCAAGAGGGTAAACTTGTTTCTAAGATTTACGACAAACGGGATGACTTCAATTTTCCTATTGTAAACTTCCCATATTTATGTGGCAATATTCCTGCTTTCGCTGCCTAAGAGGTTTATGTTTCGCAGTTGATTCGATACTCTCGTGCCTGTTCCAAGTATCAGGATTTTCTGAAGAGAGCATTGCCGTTGTCGCATAAATTACTACAACAAGGATACATACAATCAAAGTTGAAGTCCTCCCTCATAAAATTTTATGGTCGCCATCACGAATGGGTTGAACCATATGGTATCAGTGTATCTAAACTAGTAATTGACCGGTTACCGGTAATACATATATATAAGTTTACCTCTTGTCGGATTGACGTTTACCGGGATTCGATATTTATGATTCCACAATTGGTGTTGTGCCCAAGACAGAGAATGCTTTACCTTCACGAGCACCTGATTCCACTCCTGTTTTGTAAAGGAGTTCGTGGATTCCAAGCTTTTGTTCTTTTTTGTTTACTTTGTTTCAAATTTTCGTCTCTTTGGACTATGCCGTTTTGGTCTATCACATAGGAATTCTACACCGGACTTCAGATTGGTGATACATGGAAAAATTTGACAAGTTTGCACTACTATACCTGTCAAATATTTTCTTACAGTCGTCTTTTAATGACATTAAAGAATGCTCTACGTAAAGGTTTTTACATGTTAAAATGAAAAGCAGTTTGGATGGTCTTCTATAAAATTGATAAGGGCCTCAATTTTTCAGGTTGTATACTTAAATAGTCGTTCTAAAATAAGTTCAGAAAATTTTAAACTAAAAAGTCGGCTATAGTATTAAATTTTTTTACAACATGAATGCTTACATGTATTAATTATTTTAAGTATCTAAAAGCTAAAAACGCAAATATCAAGTTAAATGTTTTTGAAGCACTTTTCTGGATGAAATATCATTTAGTGCCAACAGTCTCTTATTATATATTCTTACCATTGGCAGCTGAAAATCTAAAATAGTTTTATTACACTGCTAGAGATATATAGAATTATTGCGCATTACAACTAAAACATAAAAAAACAAACTATTACAACCCAGAGTAAAAATGTCACTTTCAATTTATTTATAACATTTTGGGAAAATAATTCTACGTTACTAGAACGTAAGATTTCATAATAAGAAAATAATTTTGGAAAAAAATAACGAGGAATGGACTGCTGTCTTTCCGGTGTTTATTCTAAACCCTTGTTTTTTCATAACCATTTATTTTCCTCAGCTCATCAGATTATGTTGAAGGCTAAACCGGAGTAAATGGAACTCCACAGGCGGCCATTATACCCTTTTTGTCGATAATTTTTTTAACCTGAAGTTCACTTTCAGTGACATCTATTTTTTCTTCAAGTGCCAAGCATGACCCTGACACAATATGTTTAAAAGGCAAGGCATTTTTTAATGTTATTTAAGAAATTCTCAGCTGATTGATCTTTTAACTCGTCAGTACAAGAATGTTCAAAATGTCAAATTTAACCAAATATTGGCTTGCCTTTGGATTTTCGTAGAAAACAAAAAATGTCACCAATTTCGACAATTTTGTAATTATTTATTATCTTTCTTACAAATTTCTTCATTTCACATTTTAACACTGATGTAATGACACTGTTTTTAGCAGTTTTAATGAAAGTTAAAGTAGGGGCCTGCCATCCATTTACTCTTAGCTTTTAACTATTGCGGCATGCTATTTTTAGATTTAGTCATATTCATGAAAAATCAATTTATCAATTCACACTAGGAATTATTAGAAAGTTATAAGCCGAAAAAAAATCATGTGACATATATAATAATTTCCACATCCAAAAGATGACAATATAAATATAATTCAAAATTTTATACTTGTCCGTATACAAAGCAACATCCTTAATATCCACAATATTTGTGTTTGTATGGCTAATGTACTAAAATGAATATCGCTCTGTGTATGTTTAAAACGAATATATTATACACACACATTATACAGCAGGGTTTGTTATATTTACTTTTATAAATTGGTGCAAAAGTGATGTCATTGGCGAACTCCAAAGAGTGAATAAAAGGCGCAACGATATTCAATCAGATTGACACAAGATTTTATACAAGTAAACTGTTTCAAATTATCCAATCCTGGACGATCCATTGAAACAACCTAATAATATTAATATAGAAAAACAAAAAATTAACGAAAAATATAATCATTTTCCTGTAGTTTAAAAGTGTACAGCAACATGTGGAACTGCGTGAGGAATTTTGTTAAGGGCAGTTCGAATATTCATACTGAAAATATAAATAAATAAGATTTTATATCAAAATCATCTTGCAATATTGTTGATAATTTTGTAAGGAATATTAAATATTGACATTTTTCATATAAATTCATATTTTTCAATAACTTCTTCATACACAAATTCAAATTAAGCAAAGTCAAATGTTTTTGCTACTATAATTTTATTTTAATAATATTTCAAATAAATGTATGTGATCAAAAAGCCATGAATCTCTGCAATTATCATTGAAGTTTTATTCATCTTAAATAAAATAGCTGTTTAAATATTTTTAAGATTTTTTTTAATGTGATTATTGTGAATATCCATCTTTAAAATTGGACAGACTGGGAAAATATCATATCAGTGTGCGTATGTAATACAGATTTTTTCGAAAACAAAGTTTCAAGGATTTTTTCTTGGGTTTGGTTTCGAAAATTCCATTTCAAAAAACTTTGGGATAAGTAATTAAAAACACGTACAAGGTATGATTATGGCATCGCCTCAAAAAACATAAACTGTATCAAAATTTGCAATGCACATTATAAAATATTAATAGACTAAGTATTCCATTGATGAACCTTTATAATATTATAGTATTTAGAACAAAGTTGTGTGTCAATGAAATCTATACATATATAATTCCCACAAAACTATATGATTGATATCATTGTATATGGACATGTACAAATAGGGCATTATTTGTAATAATCTGTTATATCATAATAATGTTATTAACCCTTGTCCTTTTTCTTGTTATATAACATGTTACTAGACAAAAATAATACCTGACACCTAGTACGGACAAAGCTGCATAAACATATGTACCTATCATCATACCAATGTCCAGCTTTTCTAATAAGTCATACAGAGTGGCAATACTTTATCGATAGTGTATTTATTACAAGTAAATTGGTCATAAAAGCCTTGTCATACACGTCAATTCAAACCGTTCTATGTATTATACCAAACATTGCGTCGACTCATGGATGAAGATTTTGAAACATTAGTAGTCTGAGTAACACTGGTATAGGAACAATAATGGGCTTACGCAATTTTTGCAAAATAGTTTAGAATTTTAAACAGTTTTTAAGCAGTGATGTGTTGGATATTTCATATTTTCGGACTTTTCCTTCTGTTTAACACAGAATCTAGAGGTGAGTATCTCAATTTTTCTTTAATGAATAAACAGATTTAGTGCTGAGGAGGACAATTTTCGGCCTTAAAAATGAAGTTTATTGTTAATTTAAAGTTTTACATTTTTGCAAAATATAATATCATACAAGACTTAATTTACGTTTTTGATAAAATCAGGTTTAGTGATTTTTAACCACCAAAACTTCGTCTAAAAATGGAAAATCCAATAAACTACCCGGAAACGTTTAATTCATACTCGTTTTTTTTTACATTTTAAGTTTTACACCTCAATTTCTACATATATTATTTAGTTTATTTAGTTGAATGAGATAAGTCATATGTTAAATATTTTGGCGTAAACATATGCAACCAAAATCTCCCAAAATCAACTTTAAACTTTCTATAGGAAAGGACAAAGGGTCATTCAGCCCCATTTTGCCCCAAATCGGTTTGTATTGAAAAATGTCCATAAAAACAAACTCCAATCGCTTCTTTAGTTAAATTGGTTCGACAACATTGAAATTGCTTTAAATGTGAAAATACTAAGAAATTACTTCATTTGATACAAATTTTGATATAATTTTATCGATTTTAATAAAGATTACAAAAAACGTCAGAACCAAACCCTGCACAATTTAAGATACATAAAGTTACAATATTTTTGTGATGTTTTTGTACGCTCATATCTATCTAAAACAACAACAAAAAGACGAAAAATTTGGTATTTTCACAGAAATATTTGTTATATTTTTGTTAAATTGTCAAATGTTCCCTATTGTTTTCTCGAAATAATGAGAATTACTATTAAAAGTTGTGTTATGAATTATTAAAAAGATGGTTATTAAACAATATTTTCGCAATAAAATCTAAAATTCGGGCAAACTATGGGGTTTCTTTATGTATTTTATTGACATCACGCATACACCAGTTAAATTAGGCTTTTGAATTCTTTTTACATATACAAACGTATGTAAGATGTGGATTATGTCTTTCCGATTCTTCCTTTTAAATATCATGCAGTAACTTAATGCAATTTTGTGCCAATGATAAAGCGGACCGATAGAGAACATTTATTTTTTTGTGAAACAGTTTGATATTATATTTAGTTTTTATGGTGTGCAAATTTCTAATCCAAAAAAGTTTACTGGACCTTCTCCTTTGGTATTTTGAAAAATATTAGACATAATAATGTAACAATGTAAATAAGGTGTCATTGCACCGTAATAATACAATAAGCTATAAATAATACGAAAATTTAATATTCTATTTATAATAGGGTAAGATAGATTATCCATAAAAAGGTTTATTTTGAGTTATTTAATATAAAAAATATTTTTATAATAATATTCAGTTAATAATCCAATGTGTAGGTTAACTTTGATACATAATAATAATGAAATTCATAGTACATAGTCTGTCTGAAGAAGATACTCCTGAAAATTTTGAAAATATTATCAATTAACAGGAACGAATGATGAGAGGTTGCTCCTTGAAATGTACATATATCATACCTAAATTTTCCATATTTATCTAACATTTGTAGACTTATGTTTACTATGCTTCTCATAAGTAATAATTATACTCTACTGTACCCATGTTTGGTAAAGATTTATAAATGCTGATGTCAACAAATAATATTAATATGAATGCATATAAATATATTTTTACAATAGATTTGTTGTAAAAAGATTGCTTGATCATTTGCTGCAAGATATGGATGTGTTTGAACCAGTCCATAAGTCTGTAAAAACAATCTTATTATACTACTGTATACCACGTTTTCTATAAAAACAAAAACAGTTGACATACTATGGTGTAATATAATACTGAATCTGCAAAGGAGTATATACGTTAAGGCCTATATTTGGCCCAAAATTTGAGATTATTTGACACAACAATACGTTGATGTGAAATAAACATCTTTTGATAATTCAAAAATTACTTAAACTCATATTATTTTCTTGATTTTGACAAAACAACAGGGTATATTTGACTATTTTAACAAGAATGTAACATTTTCTTTATAAATACCAAATTTTTTCAGGTGTTTTGTTCAAAAAAGATATCTCTGCATAAATACATCCCAATGATATTTTGACTCAACATTTGTACTTAATAGACCTTTAATTGTGCAAAGTTTGGTTGTGATGTTTATCAAAATCGACAAAAATTGCATGTAAAATTTCGTGTCAAATCAAGAATTTCGGAGTATTTTCACAATTAAAGTTATTTCTATGTGTTCTGTGACTGAAGTACAACCAATTAAACTATAAGAAAACTGTTTGATTTTCCGTCCAAAACAAACGACATAGAATAATAGCTATTAAACAGATTTTTCAGCCAAATTCTTGGGCCAAAAACGCGCCCTAACGACCTTTATCCTTTTTATTTAATTGAACTTATTCATGGTTTTCAGTTAATTGTTGATGCAAATCTGCCAATAATTTTGACAGACAAAATAGTTAAATAAAATATATAACAAATCCAGCTTTCTTCAATTTAGGTGTTAATTTTAGTCTTCTCCTTTTCAAACTTTTAAGGTGATAAATAAAAGTTTATTCAAGAAATATACTGCTTTGACAATATCAATTTAACATCAAAACTATGGGCATTACTCCAAATGGTGTTTCGTTATGCTCTCTTCCCTGTTCAAACTGTTTTCTTCACATCATCTTCATTTCAGCTACATGTTACTGCCAAGAAACAAATTAAGTTGCATTTAACATAATGATGAAACTGTACTAAAGTGGTTAACAGTCAGTTTCCTGTTATATTAATGGATACACCTTATATAACTATTAAGCACTCGAGGAAAATTCTCTAATGAATCAAAAATAGCAAACAATAAAGCTACAGTTTTTTTTTCAGTCTAGACAGGAATATATATACGATAATAAGTACCCTATCCAAAATATATGTATGTAGCTGAATTTTATTTGAAACACACTGTGACATTAAAAAATACCAACAAAATAACATGTCATATGATGTCAAACTTCTATAATTTGGTCAAAGAAAACTCAATTATATATTATTGTAAATGTTTGAATTTAAACTTAAAAATTCAAAGTTCACCCTAAAATTGTGTATCGCCCACTCACTGTAATAGGTTCTGTTAATAATGTACATTTGTATATTTCCTTAGTTTGACCTCTTGTACACCTTGTTTGTGTTTGAGGATAATAAATAATTGAATTGAATTCAGGCCCGTACACAGGGGGTGCAGGGGGTGCGGTCGCACTCCTCTTTGAAAACCAACAAGCACTATTAAACTCGTGGTTTTGATGCAATTGTGACTATTAAAGTCGAGATGTTTTTGGGACTGTTTCTTTATTTCAGACTTTGTTCGAAATTTGAACTTGGATAACAATCTAAAGGTATCCAGTTTCT
>JAULBM010015324.1:0-11533 GCA_032357055.1 Geukensia granosissima | reverse complement strand
TTATCATTTCCTCGTAAGTCGAAATAATATAACTTTTGAAGAAGTCTTTAATTATTAAATTCCTGATGCAACAAATTTGGTTTTAATACATCGAACAAAATTTGCTAAAGTTATTATATTCGTCCGCATAATTGCAGTATTTAATTATTAGTTTCTTTAAGCTGTTCATTTCGTTCATTCAATACTGGGAACTCATAGAAAGTAATAAAAGGATGTGGGAGAACACTGTAGTGCTAGACAAAAACAAGCCAACAGACACGAAAATGAGATAATAAAAAAGGCGAAACACGACAAATAACTTTTCGGGTGGTGTGCCAGTGTAAGTTCATGCATTTGTAAAAACATACACCGCGTTGCCATTATAGACATCAGTTATTTGTCATTTCAGGGTAAAGTGGATGGCGTAAATTATTTATTTCGAGGATAGCACATCATCTAAAACGATAAAGTAGAAAATTTGAAATTCCTAGAGGTCTCATAAGGCCTTCAACAAAAGTGAAATCATCATGTAGATCACGAAGAATATGTTCGACTTTATCATATTTATGATGACCATACAATTTGGTATACAACGTAAAGCAAGTGCAAAAAGTTCCAAATATCGTAAAATCTTTAGCTTCATGTTTGACATCCTGTAACAGTCTTGGTCTTCATATATTATGGTATTTAATGTTGGTTAAGTTAAAATAAGTGTTACCGTTTAAACTATAGAGAACCTGACATATGTAGCTATGAAAAGAAAAGATTGGGTAAATTCCAAAGTCACTGTACAACATATTGTTAAGACCATACCTATTAGTATGCCTCAATTGTCCTACGATTTGCATATTTATTGAATCAATATATGCTATACATAGAAATGAATTATTCAGTTAATGATTGATATGTCAATTGTTAGAAAGTCTTGTCAATCAAATTTGTAATTTGTTCAGATTTCCATAAAAATGACCCTTGAATAGAAAAAAAGACAATAAAAGTTCATTCAGTGGTTATTTTTTTCAACGCTTTTGAATTCCCAGAAGGAATGATTATCATTCTTAATATTAAAGAGATTCTATACACTTAGTTAGTTAATAAATTTGGTATTAGAAATTTAGATGTACGTCACAAGAACTCGTCATTGTCATTTTGTACTTAAATATATTGTGTCACAAGGAGAACGATTGCAACTATTCAATGAAGTTCTAAAAATTAATATTCAATTTCAAATAGCGAGGTTTAATTTCTGTATCATGTAAGCTTTGATATGTACATTAAATTGTGAATGAATATTAGGTATACTAAATGAAATAAAAGTTTATTAATATTTTTTATTTTAAATTGTTAACGCATAACGTTAGCTTACCGAAGTCGTCAAAATGAAGTAATCTTTAATGAACAGCAAACAAACAATCAATTATAAAACAAAACAGATGGATTCCTCAAGCATTTCTGTCCTGCATTCAGTCAAGAGGAAGGTTAATGTTTCTTTTCATTGGAATCCGACATAATTATATAAGAATGAAATAGCATTAAGTAAATGTGAAGGTTTTTTGTTTGTTTGTTTGATTAGGGTTTAACATTCTGTTGGTGCTACATTCAAATGAAAATAGTTCCAAATTTCACATGTAATTACGTTTCATCCCGTTCTGTACATGACAAACTACATGACAAATTCATTATTCAAAATTCTGGTCTCTTTGAATTATGAACTTGGCTCTCTCGCATAGGTATTCTACACTGAACTCACAATGATTAAAAAATAGTTTTTTTATAGAAAATATCATGATCGTTCTACAATGTTCTTAGTTTGAAAGAAGATCATGATAATCTCTTTCGTTATGAACAGATCTTGATTCTCTTTTTTTGAAGAAACAGATTATACTTTTCTTGTATACATATTAGTCAAATGTCATGCGATCATTATAAATTCCAACTTCGGGCATTTATCATGTTAAACGAATAATATGTCTCTGCTCCTCTGAAAATAATTTGAAGCCTCAATGATCATTTTAAGTATACATGTGTAAATGGCCTAAACACAAATATTAGGACTTGTTAACCACTACAAACACAAGGCGTTAATATGACAAACAATTGATAAGAAGCCATATCTCAAGATATTTTAATTGTCGATTCACACTTATATTGATTTACCATATCACGTTATCTTGAATTTAACCAAAAAAATATATAAATATAAAAAAATAATAATATCTTGCTGAAAATAGAGACAATGGAAAAGAAAGTTCCAATTTACAACTTGTCCACACTTGGATACTAAAAGAAGAGTATGCAGAATACTGGAAAAAACGAAGCAGCATAATATTTTGTACAACGGTCAGCTAAGCGTCCCTGCGTTTTATCAACAGAGAGGCAAGTATTTTTTTATTCACCATCAATGAATGTGAAATTAAATGGAATAGAAAAGCAATACAGACATTTTTCAAAAGTCATAAATTAAAGTCTGATGAAATTATCAAAGGGGGCAAATTACACGGTACTTTCAATGACATTGAAATACTTAATAATTACACTCAATTACAGATACACCTTACAAATCTTTCATCCCTGGCGACAGAACAGACGAATTATAAGTGAAGAAAAAGAATGGAGAGTAGAAGAGCAAAATAAGTGACAATTGGAATGCCAATCGTCTGAGGGAAAACTACTCCACTAAACAAAGAAAATGTGTTGTCAATATAATTCGGAAATCCGACATTTTTATAATTCACCTCTTTATATTTATTTCTTTTTATTTTGTGTTGCGTTACATTTGTGTTTTAAAAGTAACTAGTACGATCTTTGAAACTTGATTTAAGAAATGAGTGTGGTATGGTTGTATAGAGTTTAGAAAGTCAAATGTGTTGATGTTTTTACAAAAGGACAAACATATTTACTTTAAAATCTGATCTTTGGTTTTCTACAGTGTCCACATAAGATTTATTACGCTTCGTGCACAGCTTGTGTTGCAGTTGTTCTAAAGACACGTCTTAAGAGTTTTTTGAATTGAACATTTAAATTTTGAAGGTTTCTAGAATATCTCACAAAAACCAGCAATAAAACGCTGCTAACATAGGACATTGTGTATCTTTGGTATCAAATACAATGAAGAAATACCATAGTCCTGAACTTACACAGAAATAAAAAGAAGACAAAACTGAAATATGTTATCGTGTTCGCCTTTCTTGAAAGTTTTCTAGCTGTGTAATTTCTGTGTGTGGTTTCTATGTCATTATGGATATTATGCTTCTCGTAGAAAACAAAAGTAATTTACCTGCATGTCAACATATTTGCCCTGAATTGTTTTTACTACATCTGGATCTTTGAAAATATAGCATAAATGATAAACAGAATTAGCACAAGAGCATTAAGGTTTAGCTGCAGAGTTCCAGATAAGCTGCATTTTAGGGTAATTACCCAATCAAAATTAACAAAAACCAAATAGTTTAGCTGTTGATGGGTTTTGAAATTAAACCCTATTGAATTAACACTTACCCTATATATTGACAACCATCTGAGTTTTCACCCAAAAGCACCTTACTAAAGTGGGTTGATTAGGCAAATCAAGATTAATAATAAATGAACCAAAGACAAGTTACTGCTCCTCTCTATATTATAACATATGAATAAAGTATATAACACCATTACCGAACAAATCAAAGTCCATAAGACACACGGCAAAATAGGTATCACACCACCGGAAAGTTGGTAACTGCAATGGTCCTGACTTGGTACAGGCATTTCAAAAGAAATGGTGGGTTAAATCTAGGTTTTACGGCGCGCCAAACCTCCCGCTTCCATTGCGGCATAAATGTACAGATGGTGGTAATAGGAATCTATTTTTCCAAGCTGACTATTCTTTTTTGCACATTTTACAAGTATTGCATATTTGCAATATATTTGTATATGTTAAATGATAATGGAAATTACCCAATAGTTTCATGAACTTGGGAGTTAAAAACCCAATAAGTGGCAACATGAGGGTTTGAAGCTAAATTTATACAGCAATTAACAATTCATCACCCGATTTGTAGAGGAAAAATAGTAATTTATCCAATACACAAAATCTTATCTAGAGCCCTGTTTACAGCACTAGTAGTGTGATCCTGCCAAATACTTTGTAATTGATATTTCGGGTGGAATACAAAATATGGCGGCAAACGTAGAATTTTTGGATGCTTTCTCGTCCGGAGCACATGATCCCATTCCTGTTTTGTAAAGGAGATTTCAAGCCTTTGTTCTTTTTGTTTTCGTTTTATCCTTAAGTTTGATTCAAATTTGTCTTTTCTCTTTGGACTTCACACTTTTTATTTCTCACTTGATTCGACAAGAGATATCGTATCCTACATTTTACAGAAACATCACATATAAGGCATTTCAATTGAAAGTGTTCCTTTGAATCTCATTGTTCCGTTAAACAAACTGATCCACAAAGGATACAAAATAGACGTTGTAGTCAAGACATTAAATCTGGTATTTCTTGGTACATATACAAATAACCCTCGCATTCTTTCACAAATATTATTAAATTTGGCATTGCATCTATCTCCTCTTTCTTTACCGTCATTGACAGCAAATTATTAAATCGTCGTGCAAACTGTGTGTGAAGACATCTCGTGTTGAGAGGCTTGATGCCGGATCACCAAGAATCTAACCCTCAGGTTGCTTCCAGTAACGATGAGCATTGATTAGAGAGATATATTCGTTTTGCATGTATTTTTGTTTAGTAGATTTATTGTAATTCAGGTACTTTCTAGTCAGGTTGGGTGACTTTCTGTTTGAAATGTATACTTCATCGGTGACTGCTTTTGTTTTCGTCCATTTTATAACTGAGCTTTTCACAAGTATTGGTATTCTACACTTGTTGAAGGCCTTGTGAAGACCCTCAGATTTGTAAACTTCTCTGTTTTGCTCGTAGATGGGTTGCAGTATCTTTGACATTTACCTCGTATCTTTTTATTTTCATAGGTTAGACATCTTTCATACAAAACGATACCATGCCCATTATGTCGTCAGGTTCGGACTTTTTCATGAACGGCGATATCCAAGTGAGTATCCTTTTGGATGTCGTACAGATAATAAGCTTAGTTTGCCCTCGGGCACAATTTGTCGACCTGCTGCGACAAAGACTTATTGGTAAAAAGAAGAAGGGACGACAAGTGAAAGGCCAGACATGGGAAGCAATTGAACAGGCACGACAATATCGAGAATAACGAACTAAGAGCAAACATACAACTATGAAAAACTGTTGGCCCTATCGAATCTTGGTTGTTAACTCATGCGATCAACTTCCATGTTTATAACGCTGAATGTTTGACCAGGCTTTTATGTCTTTATATATTAGCTTTCAGCTATTGCAAGACAAACGCTTAATGTCCAAAAGTAGTTCTGTTTTCTTCAGTTATGCATGATTTCAACTGAAAAAGAAAGAGTTTTGGCAGCAGTGTCGTTAATTACTTCATGAAAAAAAATATTCACCAAAAATTTGAATTAATTCTTAAAAGGATTCAAATTTCGAATGGTTTATTACTGTTAGTCCAGTGTAGAAAACCCATATGAGAAATTAAAAGTGCATAGTCCAAAGAGACATGACAAATTTGAAGCAAACTTTAAGATATAAAAAACAAAAAGAACAAACGCTTGGACTCAACAACTCTTTTACAAACAGGAGCAGAATCAGGTGCACCGTAAGGGTAAGCATCGCGCTCAACAACCGTCGTCAAAACCTTTATCTTAAATCCGGATATTGTAACTTCGAGAAGAAATCAACTTATGGTTGAATTTTCGGTAAGTCCAGTGTAGAAAACCTATGCGAGAGATTAACAACGCGTAGTCCGAAGAGACATGACAAATGTGTAGCAAACTTTAAGATAAAATCAAAAATAAAAAAAAAATAAAAACGTTTGGACTCGACAACTCTTTTACAAACAGGAGCAGAATCAGGTTCTTGGAAAGGGTAAGCATAGCCTTTTGCGCGCTAGACACTCGCCGAGAACCCTAACTTTAATCCGGGTCCATGTAAATTCGAGAAGAGATCAACTTATTGTTAAATATCCGATAACACGTTCACAACCAGATACACTTATATCAAATGCATCAAACAATATCTGAACGTGATAAAAAAAATCTAAGGAGGGACGACTACAAGCTTGATTGTATGTATCCTTGTTGTAGTAATGCTCTCCTAAGAAAATCATGATACTTGAAACAGACACGAGAGTACCGAATCAATTGCGACCCATGGAACCCAAAGGCATAGGAATTATAGTTAAAATTCTAAATATGAGCGTTTATTACCATAAATGGCTAATTAGTACGCTTAATTAAAGAAAACCTCCACCATAAAATTATTTAACCAATACACTATAAAATATTCGCTTAAATTGACAAGAAAAAAAGGTAATCACGTAGAACACAGAGTAAACACTCGGTTCAGTTTTTAATTAAATTAAACAAATAAAGTAGAAAATTAAATAAATGCCTATACTTGTTCCATTCCACAGTTGTCTAATTTCTTGGTGTATCTTTGTAAATCAATTCTGGATTAAAACGGATCGTTGTGATTAAGAGCATTCAACTAAACAACAGATATGTTATGTAACATTTAGCAATCAAATTTTTAAAAATGCAACATTCGAAAGTTTTATATTATTAAAGTTGAACATGACATTTATTCAGACAAGGGATACTGACCGTCACGGAGCACCTGGTCCGACTCTAGGAGTTCGAAAATTCCAAGGCTTTGTTCCTTTTGTTTTCGTTTTATATTTAAGTATGATTCGCATTTGTCTTGTCCCTTTGTCTATGCAATTTTTTATCTTTCGCATGGGTAATTATCTAAACTAGACGTATTTAGAGTTGGCCTTTCTAAGTGCCGTTTGGAAAAGGTAGAACGGCACCGCGTGCGTTAATTGTTTTCGCCATAATTTCATTTACCGAATGTTCTTTCCTGTAACAAAATTTTACCTTTTTAAAATTTGGCTTTACACACTTTTTATATAGAAAGAAGAGAAGAGGTATGGATATCAATTTAGCTGTCATAAAAATAAAATAAAATAAAAATTACAAACCGCATTCACTCTAAATAACCCCCGAATAAAAAATCGTGTATGCGTAAAATAATACTGCTCTTACCCGTCTACATGTAACGAAACATGTAACACAAAGCAAAACTATTACCACAATTCCTTACTTGGGACAAGCACCTAAGATATGTGGTGGGGTTAAACTAGTTCAGTAAATACCTAACACTTCCTAACTAATGGTCAAATGACAAAATCAGAGAGAACGAAGGCAGCAACCGACGAAGCATAAAAATCAAACAGAAAGTCACCCATCTGACTAGATAGTACCTTACTTACAATAAATATAATTAACACAAATACTTGCAAAAAAGTAGAAACCTCTCTAATGAATGCTCGCAGTTACTGAAAGGAATGAGATTCCTGATGATAATACATCAATCTTCTCAACACGAGATGTCAAAAATCACAGCAAATCTGACGATTTAATACTGTGTTGTGTATAAACTTGAGGAAAGACAAAATGGTTGCAATGCCAAATGTATTAATAATTGCGAAATGATGTGATCAGTTTATTAATATTTGTACAAACAAAAACAAGTTTTAATGCCTTGACTACAACATCGAAGTTAATATGAATATTATATCGTTGTGGTAAAGTTTGTACAACATAACAGTGACGTTCAAGGGATCATAGGCATTTAACAATTGAAAAGATCTACACTGAAAGGCTGTGATGAATAATATGTGTTCTCTTTAAATTGTATCATAAATGTGATGTATTTTTCAACTGGAATTTATCACATGTGATAACTATTCCATTGCTATCATTAAATTTCACACCAAACGGAATAGATATGTAACTTTGATTAAATATTCTTTGATAATGTCTTTTCCAATTGGTGGGCATCAAATTATAGATAAACAAATAGATTATTTTTCCAGTCGGAAAATAAATAATGTCAGAAAATTTTCAAAGAAAATGTTATTTTGGTATTACAGTTGTGAACAAATAGTTGGAGCAAATAGCTGAAACACAACTGTTATGATGAGGCGAAACGGTAGACAACTCTGATTGATTAATCTAGATAGACTTGAAAATTATTCCCTGAATCGGCGTTCAATCTGTAATGAAGTTTTGTGAAAGCATTTCTGAATGGGTTGTCTTCGAACCTCAAAAAGTAACTATGTAAAGATCTTTACCACAATAACCTTTTATTCGTTAGAGATGACACTAGGAAAGTTATGGAAATAAATTCCATTGCAAATTTTCAAAGATACGTTTGACGTTTTAAGAAAGGGTGCATCGTTAAAATTTTATTCCAATGATTTTACAGTCCTTAACTTTGTTTTAGATGTAACAAGTGACCAAAACATTGATGGGTGTGTTAATTTTCACCTGTTTTATATACTTCAGTAATGGAAATCTAAAGTGGATAAATGTCCAAACTATCCCCAGCCTCGAGTTCTACTTTAAACCTCCCCTTTTGATTATTATTGTACATACATGATGTCTACTAGAAAAATTTGGTGTAGGAATCAAATTACACAGATTAAAGGCAATAAAAAAATTCAAAACCAGATTTTACCACCGGAATTTCAAACCAGGTAAGAATATCTAATATCCGTTCATTTTTTGTATCTGAAAAGTAAAGGTATGGCGCATATATCAACATGATCAAGGAGAAAATGTTCCATTGTCATAACCATTACCAGTATTTGATTGAAACTGATCGTGTAAATATGTCTTCAACCCCTTTTACAAGTTCCTTCATAATTAATTTAATGTTATTTATTTGAACTCGATATACATCTTTAATTGTTATCTTGGGTCAAAACATACATTTATCTTGTTACATTTTTTGTTTCACACCAATAGCGCACCCCGGGCTACTAGACTATTCACGCATGAAGTATTCAGTCTTTCTTTGATGACAAAAACCAAGAGAACTAGCTGTGATTGGATTAATATAAAGAAACACCAGAGAACAAAAATTCGGTTATTTCAATTATTCAATCAAACCTACTGATAATTAGTTGATTAGATACATGTTTTATTTCAGAACATCTAATTTCCAGTTTCCGAAAAAAAAAGTCTTTTTTCTATAATGTTAATGACCCATTTGCTTCTGATAGAGTTCATCCATTTAAACTGTTTCATCGCCAATGTCCACTAGAGTTAATGTCATTTACAAGCCACCTAAATAATGCCGAACTTTCCGATTCATTCCGATACTGAGTGGCACATACAAGACGAAAGCGTTTGTTAAAATGTTACAGGTCAGTTTATCCTTTGTTACTTCCTTTATATTATATTATTATAATGTATATAGACAGATTTCATCCGCCCTTTGGTTTTCATTTCATGTCACGATGATATAACAATTTTTTGTCGTCAAATATCAAAGTATCCAAGGATAGGTCGTTTTGTGTTTTACGTTTCAAAATAAGTTATCTTTCAAAGCTAAACATTCAGACTTACTTACTCACTGATAACCGTTAAGTTTTTTGTGTTGGATATAGAAAACAGATGTGGTATGATTATCTGAGACAGCCATTCGAAACGTTATTAATTACAAATATCACCTTGTTGCTTTACAAATGGAGGAGTATCCACAGCTTGTAAAGATCCCAAAAATTAAATGAACTAAAAAAATACATATGAATTATCCAACTTAAGAAATAGTTAGACATAAAAACAAATAAATGAATTCATTTCAATTGTAGTCTTCGTGATTCAGCAGAAACGTCGTCGACGTCATATTTAGACCAAAACGCGGTCCATACCCATACTGCGTATGATTTGTTTTCAACTTTGAACATGAGAATTGGGGAAGTGTTTGTATCAAACAAAACTTATGACACCTGGTTGTGGTTGTATGTTGCATGCGGCTGTTTCAACTGGTTGCCTTTTTGCTGGTATTTTTTATTGTTTTGTTTTTATTAGCACGATATTTTAAATGTATGTATAGTTTGGTTATAAACTGAAACATACTGGCGTCATTTTTAGCAACATATACTGCATATTGCTTTTTATTGTGAACTGAAAATAAAGCTTAATGTTGTCCTTAACATTACACTAACATCAGCAAACATTGTGAACAGAAATTAAAATGACATTGTTATCAACATGCTGTTGCTGAGTTTTTAGTTCGACGTACTATATTCAAAACCTATTAAAGATTGGACCTGTAGAAGTTTATATTCCCCTGTTATCTGATGGATGCCTGTCTCATAGACAATGATGCAACACATAGTATTTTTTATTGAATAGATACTTGTTTATCTTTTCAAGCAATCGTGATATGTCGGACTTGTATGCAAATTTTCAATATAGAAAGAGTCAGAAACAGGACATGTATTCACTTATTCTTACGTGGTGGCATTTTGTGTAACTCTGAAATATTAGTAAACAACCAATATTAAACGTACAACCATCAAGTTTAATGCCACTAAATTAATTTAAGTTATTTGCAATGACTGTTTTGCAATTATACAGTTAAGCAGCAAAGTTTGGATTTACGTTTATTGATTATGCTAGTGAATTAAGAATTTCGAAGTATTTTATGCCTTAATAAATCTAAAATAATGATCCCGTTTAACTGAAAAGTGAAATATATTTTTACGTTTTGCAGAGATATTACAACACACAACATGATATATTTATAAAAAAAACTTTGATATTTCGGTGATTCGACAGTAATGTCTTAAAAGTCACGATTGTTGTAATATCTTAAGAAGCTGTTGTTATGTAAAGCAAGCATTCGGGGAGAAGAAATTTAATTTATTTCATCTGAAATCAAATTAATTTACAAACCGCCAAATATAAAATCATTAATTGTATGTAGCGTGTTTCTATATTGTTTTCTTTTGCTGGATTTCTAACTTCTGATTTGAAATTCGTTCTTGTGTAGCGGCAAAGAATTGTTTTTTGGTATTATAGAATATTTCAAGAAACCCAAATGGTGGACGAGTATCGTCAATACAGAGAACATACAAAAAACTTTACAGTCTGAAACGAAAAAAAAAAAATAATAAAAAACGCTGCGCAGTGAATCAATGAATTAAAAAAGGCACGACTTTCTTTTCAATAGTAATGCCCTTGTCTTGACGGAAATGCGCCTTTAGCTCCTTCTTACAGTGTATACATTTCACAACTTGCTCGTGAATGAACTAAACTGTATGACCCCAAAGAACCTATTCACCTTACTGGAAAATATTTGCAGCAAGAAAAGAGATATCACTGGCTTCTGAGGACTTCCTCAAGGTAAATTTAATGAATATAAATTCATACCGCTTAATCTCATTGATCCTTTAGTTACACTATTCCAAAACAGAATACACATTTAATTGTCTTATAGACAGAAATACCAAAACTTATCAATAAATGACACTCTGTAAGATAAAATATAATGCCATTATCATTTATCTGGTTTTTCTTAACCTTTTGTGATTCGATCACTGGTACAGGGTCGTATTGCCAATCTCAGGAAACATACCTATAAACGACCCAAATCTGTTTTTAACGA
>JAULBM010015313.1:0-11534 GCA_032357055.1 Geukensia granosissima | reverse complement strand
TGTTTTTAAAGTTCAGAAAAAGAAATGCTAATCGAAACTTTGCATCGAATAATCACATTTTACAGAATTGTATTACTGGAAGAATGAACTCTAGCAGTACGACTTCTGATGCTAACTTTACGGAAAATTTACGTTTAAGTCCTATCAATAGACCTAGCAGTGAAAATACACACCTTTCAACTAATAACAGCAATGAAGTTTTGTTTGCAAGTTGGAATCGCCACGCAGTGGGTAAAAAAAGAAGCTTTGGGCCTTGTCCATCGATACATGCAGCTAGTCTCGATCCAAATGACATCAGTAGCATCGGTCTTCCGCACATGTTAAAATCAGGTCCTGAACAAAATGCGATCTCAAATGATATTGTTTATCAATGCGCTAAACCAATTACAGATGAACAATACGTTGATGTCAAAGATAACGTGTACTTTCCGAATGCGATAAACCAGTTTGGGTCAAATATTGAATCACCCACGCTTCCAAATTACTCACAAGTAGGAATTGATCCTACATACAGTCTTCCATATCCTGAATGTTCAATGTCAATGTATGAAAGTAGCAATGATTGTGGAAACCAATATTGGTCAAATATTGAAACACCTGATGATTCCGTAGTTCCAATTTACTCACAAGCAGGGCTGGATGCCGCATACAGCCTTCCATTTCCTGAAATTTCATTACATGACAGTACAAGATCTCTAGTCAGTTCAAAGGAAGCATGTTTGCAAAACAACATAACGAATTCAAATGGCAATCTTTTAAATTTATCGCAGGGAAATAAACAAGATTTGAAGGACAATACATACCATTATGATGTTTCAGAGCTTAATTTTGATTGTGTGGTCGACATAAAACTAAATAAGCTTCTTGAGTCCACCGACTGCTAAAACCAGAACTTCTCACAAGATGTGAATACAGAAATAGGTTAACTTTTGGGAAGAACGGTGGAAAATTCAAATGACACTAGATAAAACAGACACAGCATATCATATTTTACCGTGCTATTAAGAAATGTTTATGCTTTTTTATATTTATGTAAATAGTCTTATCAAAAGAAAAAATAACACTTATTGCGACACTAGTAGAGCAGTGTATTGTTATGTTTACTATGTTCGTTTCATCTGACTAAACGATTTTTTGCCCCTCTGATATCTGCGAATTTTTCATATTTTGGATAATTGGGACTATAAGTATCTGATGAAAATAAATGAAGAAAGGCACTTTACATGCAGTTAAATTTGTTTTTTTCATATTTGTTTTAAACAAATTTAAGATGTGAATCTGGCTAATATTCCGTATTTTTGACATTTAAATATATGTATAGGAATCGCACGAGAATTATTTTTCAATTATCTATGAGGTTTGACGTTTTGAGAACTTAAAGGATATAAAATTTGAAATTTGAAATGTCATGAATATGTTCTTAGTAAGTGTGTTCAGTATAAAGTTATTTCCTATTAACATGGATATATAGAAATATTTTGTTGGATTTTCAGATAATTAAATCTTGAAAATAACATTTTAATCAAGTTCGGGATCACCCGGAGACTTATTTCAAAACTTTTACTAAAGACCATTAAAAAGATGTTTTTGATTATGAAAAAGTGTTGTATAGAAACAATTGGCGATGTTGTCAATAAAAAATGTAGTGCAAATCGTTTATCAAAAAGAACTACTATCTTTATTCCTCAGTATTATACATTACTTTTGATCAAATTAAAAAAAGGATTGCCCTAATATTTTGGAGAAAATGTACGAACCTAAAAGCACCTACTTCTTTAATGAAACCTTCACAGATTCTTCATCATCTAAGTTTGAAATCTTATTTAAACTACCAGATTTTCAGAAACTACTTTGAAGGATACATAAAGCAAATTTTGCGAGAAATTCTTTTTTTTAAATTGATTCATTTCATTTGATACCTGAAACAATAATTCTTATTGGGTAGAAAAGATCAGAAAAAATACATAGAAATATAAGACCACAACACAGGGAGAGTACTCATAGAAAATGACAATATCTAATCTGTTACAATGATTGAAACGATATCTGGTAATTATTGACTGAACTCTTTTTATTAATGAAAACCTCTTACAGAAACCATTTCGAAAATCAGTTTTCGACAAGTTAAAAAATCACTAAACCCTTCAGCCCACACTATAACACTCATAACTGTTCTGACTGGCTGCCTATATAAAAAAAATTTCATATTACTTTAACATTGGTAAATTTGTAAGATGAAACCACATGACCAATGTCTCTGCTGGTCGACCAGATACCCCCAAAGATATATTCACCAACCCAGTTGTCAGTCTTGTCTGATATAAATTTTACCACATATTATTAGAACAAAATTTTGAGTTAGATTTAATATCTAAAATCCTGAAGCAGAAGGTTCCATTCCTTATCTTGCAAACAGGTAAATTTCTGATGAAACGTTATCCATGTGACATAATAAATGTCTTTATAATTTGTTTGTCTAATTCTTTAAAAAGATGTCAAACAATGAAGATCTGATGTTCAAATCATTTGAATTGTTCATGAATCATAAATCAATTGTTGAAGAGGGTTTTTATAGTTCTTTCTGTCATGAATGATTTACATACCTACTCTCTAGAAAGATAGGCACTATAGCAGGACTTTCTTATACATTGTGAATTATTACACTGCTAGATTTGAAAAGACTTATTTGGAAAAAATCACAACTACAATAGTGCATGTCATGCTCCGAGTTTGAAAATTTGTGTGAGCTCTAGACAATTTGCACAACAAATGTGAAATATTTTATGTTTTTTGTTTAGCTTTTTGTTCATTTTACTATTTTGTTGATTGCTGAGAGAGGCTGCCGTACGGTATAAACTCTGAAGTCTGTCTTAAGATATGACATAGATGTTCAATCAATCCCGTTACAAGACTTCACTCTTAATTGCCTGGTTAAAGAAAAAAGAATTTTGGAATTATTAATTGTTACAATTATTTACGAAAATTTTAATAACAATTTATCATACATTTTCAAATTCTGTTGTAGATTCGATTATTTCGAAAACGGGCCTGATAATAATCGTAGTGGCAGCAATCAGCATTATTTTGCTACAGTGGCTAGGTCTCATCTACTTACTAGCTAAAAGAAGTGCTCTCTTCAAATTGATAAAAAAGCAAGGACGGGTTGGAACATGCGACCAAGAAAACGAAAGCAGTGGTATGAGCGAACACTCATATCATGTTGTCGATGAAAGAAACAGTGATGGCGCAATGGAACTTGGTTCCTCATATTTAGAAATTATAAACGGGTCTTTCAGTTCTGATATAGCTGATCCTACTCAAATTGAAACAATCATTGATCCACAGCCGTACAGTTTTCTATCCTCGGAACGAGATTTCCACCAATATGAGGAAACGAATCACGCAATGGAACTTGGTTCATCATATCTAGAAATTATAAACGGGTCTTTCAGTTCTGATATAGCTGATCCTACTCAAATTGAAATAATCATTGATCCACAGCCGTACAGTTTTCTATCCTCAGAACGAAATTTGCATCCCCTTGAGGAAACAAATCAAGATAATGACGTCCCAAATGTTGAACTGTAAATGTAGAATAGTAAATTATCAATACCCAGTTATGTTTATTGAAGTGAACATGGCTATTATTTAGATGAAGTTAAGTGAACATGGCTATTATTTAGATGAAGTTTGCCTCTTTGAATTTTGTTAAATTTCACTTTTTGAATAAATAAAGAAAGCAAATATAGTTCTTTAGTTGTTGATTATGTAGTTCTTCACAGTCTCCATACCAATATCTTCACATTTTAAATTATGACAAGTAATCATATTAATGAAGAAAATTAAAAGTGTTGCCCCAATTATCATGTATTTTAAATATGACTATACAAATCCGTTTCTATACCGTTGTGACTAACATCGATTTTGACTATACACCGGCTTTTTCTACCGAGTAACACGACGTCTGCCACTTGTGGAGGAGGAATTGCTTACCCTTCCGGAGCACCTGAACACACCCTGGTTTTTGTAGGGTTCATGTTACTCCAGTTTCAGTTGCAGTGTAGTGTTGTGTGTTCTATGTTTCTCTTTCGTTTCTCTGTTGGCCATGGTTTTGTCTGTGTTCTATTTTAACGATTTCTATCTGTCTCTTTTGTATCTTTGGATACCTATAAAAATCAAATTATTAGAGAACAATTGTTTAAGTTGAGTGGAGAGAGCAAATTATAGATTCTCTTCAAGACATTCAACAATGTGCAATATAGTAAAAAAAAGTTGGAAAATCAAGTCAGGTCAAGGTCGAAAATCCAAAATTCACAAAAAGAGCGATCCAACTATAAGATGTTTTCATTTTCAGTCGAACTTGTGTAACAGATGCGACAGATACCTTGCAAAACGTGATGCAAAAAACTGATACTTTTCCATGTAAGAATTACTTGTTATTTGTTCATACAATATTGTGCTTATTTCTATTATGAACTGTAATATAGAATTTTTTAAACAATTTTCATAACTACTCCTATAAATTAGTTTTTATTTAAAAACACAGTAATTTGTTTTATTTGATTTTTTGTCTTCAATTTTTATTTTAGTCACATATATATGTATGTTCCCGCCACGATATGGCTGAAATATTGACCATGTGCCTTTAAACAACAATCTATCAATTAATCAACCAAGTGTGAGTCTTAAAAAAGCGACCCTTACAACAATTATATTGTCTTTAAATTATAGACGTTAATTCTGTCAATCGCAAGAATAACATTTCTTTGGGGCAAAGCAATGAAGAAGGTTTCTTTACATGACCGCAAATTATTAACCAAGTCCTGTTTATGTGCCGATGAAAACACCTGAAGTAACACACTGATTCACAGCTATTCAAATCTGAAAAGGTGGTTGCCATTCAAATATAATATTCTATAACAAAAGGGATTTTGTTTAGATCTGTAAAATATTTCAATATTTTTCCAGTTATCGTAGAACAGCTATTTAATTTTTGTCAAATATCTAAATGGATAATTGTTTTTTTTTTCGCTGTTTAAACATTGTCAAATACAATACTTTTTTGCATAATGCCTTGTCTTTTGTCTAAGAAATTGGTCAATCTAAATATTGGTTTCATCATAGCAGTTATATTACTAAAACCTAAAATTTCAAACCACTTTACAAATGGCAAAAAACATACAGTTGGATTTTTGTATTACAGTTTACATTTTCTTATGCAAATATGTAAGTAGATTTTTGGACAATTCATAATTGTAAGTATACAAATATTTTTGTACTTCATAACTGAGACAAAAGCATTTGTTTTCTCTTATAACATATAAAATTACCGAGTTGCAGATAAATGTTTGCTATGTACATTAACAATTCATAACAAGTATATTCTCAGCAGATGTCAAAAAACTTTCGACCTCCCCTCCTACTTACCTAGTAGGACGCAGGCACTTCATAGCGGAAGAGGTCTGAACATGTTCGGCACGTGACCCTTAAAGAAACCAATCTTTCACCAGTGCTTGCCGTCCAACTGTCCGATCTTTCCCTTAAGTTACAGTATTTATAGGACCTAAAGGACAGAATTGTGTTTAATCTAGTCTGGAAAAAGGAAGAGCGGCAGCAGTCCCGTCCCGCTCCTGGCGAAGTAACAAAAAACAAACAAAAATCAACCGACTCTGATCCACAAGACATGGAAGTATAAAAATAGGAGATGTAGCCAGCTACTCGTCATCACCACCGTCACCCTTCAACCCTAATATACTAACAAACCAACATCCAACCAAACACCGAACGATATTAAACCACAAAATTACCAGCAAACACGCAACCTTGAAGAAAACAGCCCATGCCTTCCTAAGTTTACCATACCCAAGACCTCCTAACCAGAAAAATTACAAAAATTTGACCATGTCCAACCGAGGATCGATTTAGAGCACTTAGTTGTTGTGTAGGACGTTAATCACCTTCAACCACCAACATAAATTCCATGCAGTTTTATTCTCATACTCAATCACTTAGCTATCCTCAATGCAGCCAAACAGAAAGAACTTCTTGCATTATTCTCTTTGCAGTGACTCACCGGCGACCAGCCCTGTTACGATACTGAGATAGGACGCGGCACTGAAAATCACTACACAGCGGAACCAGTCTGCAATGTTCGGCGTTGTGGCCCTTCAAGAAGCCATTGTAACATCAAAACAACACCACAAATTACAGAGTTCTGGTAAATCAACTTTACCAACAAACTTCGTAGAAATCGAGAACTCATTTTTAAATATTGACAATTTAAAAAACGAACAAGCTGAGATATTTACTGATCGTATGGAGGATCTAAAGGGGGTTCCTTCACGGCAAGATAGGGGAAATGTGTAATAGGGAAGGTCGTTAGTTTTAGCTTTGATTTTACTTCGAGAAACATAAACATTGAAATTCAGAAAAGGATAATTGTTACTGTCCTAGTTATTTGTCATTAATAACCGGGCTAAGACGGTTATACATTATTCTAAACATTTCATCTAAATTATACATATAGAAATTATCTAAAAAGCATTCAAAATGATAATTATAAACTCCATTAATGAGAAAAGGTTAACATTTTCCGTTTGCCGATTGACTGTGGTAAATGGGATTGAGGATAAAATATGAATGCATGCGTTCCAAACAAACAGTATGTAAATGGAGCATCTGAAGTGGTAAAAGGACCCATAATGCGTAAAAATAATATACAGTTATGTGTCGACCTAACTATTTTTCTAGCAATGACTTCTGTCTAGAGCAACAAAAATAATTAGGGTAACCAATAAATCTATATTGAACTTCTATTTCTAACTGCCTAATATTTTCATGACACATGCAAAAAAGAGACGGCAACAACACAACTCATCTAAATGTCCTTTTGAAAGGTATACATACCCTTGGGCCAATAGATGATATAAGCGATTTTGCTATATATTTTTGATCACGCTATAAACACGCTGAGGGTCGTCTATCACTTTCTTCAATTGGATATAATGTATTAACTATGTTCTGAAATTGTTGGGAACCGAGTAGTGCAATTTTGGTTGGTCTAGAGGTACGTCAAAAACCATGCAGCGCTTTATAAGGCACATCAAATAATGGAAACAATTTTCTTTTGATTAGAATGTTGTATAAATGTTATAGGCCTGTTTTGTTGCCTTTTCTATAAAGAGCCGTTCTCTGCGAGCAGATACGAAATCATACATATTCGGATAACTAAAAATATTTCTTCACCTTTAACAAACTTTCAAAATCTGTATAGATTATCAAAAAGATGAAATTATCAAATACTTAAATTTTTATTAGTATGAACATTGTATGGTAATAAAAATTGACAAAATGCAGATCAAATCATGTTGTATTTCAATTTTCAATTTTTTTTTAATATAATTGACCTTTTTTGTTACGTTGCTTTTCATGCTTATTGGAACCTACAATCATACGGAAATAAAACCCCAATAACTCCAAATAAGCAAATTTTTGTTCTATCAATGTGATATTGCATATATGTGAACAATTTCCTCTTTTTATTTAATTTCTTCCGCAATATATTTTATTATCATTTGAAAATTGATTTATAATGACGAAAGTGCTGATATTTTCAGTTTTTGTATTAATGGTTTTCTTCCATTCCTACAGATGTCAAAAATCTACAGACCCTTCCCGGTGTGTAGACCAGTATGGGTATGTAACAAATTCACATAAATAAATGCTTAATGATACTTGTTATAAATTCTGTTCCACGCAGATTGACAACTTCTTTTAAGTTACTCTAAACAGAACCCCAATCTTAAGTAATTGGTTATTATACATAAAATGGTATTATATATGAAAATGAATAGATTTTGGCTAAGTGTCAAAGCGACTGCACTCCAAGGAGGGAATGTACAAATCAAGATGCTTTTATAAAGCCTTCAGCAAGGGTGTGAAAAGCTCTAAATCGCCAATATTAAAAATTGTAAATACGTAAAATAATACTGATATTACGAGGACAACAATAACAAAGGACAAAAAATAAATATAATCTTTGTTTATTGCAAAGCTTTTTAGAAGTTTATGTTGTCACCTTTTGCTGGTATCATATTACAAAATCTCCTTTTTGTATTCCCGCTATCTTTAATACTATGCACGTTATACTTTTCGTATCGGACACGCTCAGATACATTTCATTCTTTATCGCTATTACGAATACACTGTGTTAACAATGACTGAGGAACACTCGATTTTTTTCATTTTTTACCTTAGGTTTTCATTGGTAAAATGAAATGTTTTTAGATGATATAACAGTTCTTATAGTTTCAACATTGAAGAAATCGTAATGTATTATAAATGTTTGAGTCTTAATATAAATTTACTGAAACATCATTGTTTTCCATTCTGTGTGGGGCTTTTAACGAAATATGGATTTAATGAAATTCATTATTAAAGCATTGCATTAAAAAAAACTTGATTTAGCTTGAGAAGCAACTTTTTATTTCAGAAAATTTTATTGCTGTTCCAATTATGAAGAAAAAGATGAACAATGTGTCCGTAAGAAACAAAATTTTTTATATATTATGCATAATATCATATCACATCATCTGTATCATAAGCTTCTTGCACAAATTTTGGCGAATGGTGCATAGCACGAGCATTTGAAAACATCGGTTTTATCGTGTTACTAGTTTCCATTTTGCTGATTAAAAAACATCCTCTAGAACTAAACTATAAATTTCCTATTAAGTGTCCAAGATGTTTTATTTCATTTCCCCAAATATAAACAAGAACCACGTGTGATTGCAACAACCACAGGTTGTGCTTGTTTCTCCTTTGCAAATATTTAGATATTTTTCAATTTGGTTAACATGGTTTGGTAAAATAAGAGAAATACTTGAAACATTTATTTCCATCAAATTTTTTATAGGTTACCTTTCAGAAAAAAAATATGATATTTAATTTTTGTTCTTGATTGGCTAAAATAAAAAGTACAAAATGCTCTTGAAGAAGTCACTAAAATTTTCTCTGACCAGGTAGCAGCAATTTTTAGAATATTAGATTATACAAGTGAATGTGATGACAATATTCTAATAAAACCAAGAAGGACATATTTATATATTGTATTTGGCATGAATTGTATTTCTAGCATGTTCGATGGGATAAATATCCAGGAAAGGAAAGCCATGTAGACCATGTGACGCAAATTTGTTTGGGTGGGGATGTACATCAAAATGCAAATGCGCTGAAACACAAAGGTAAGTCATAGACCAAATTTGACGTCTTAGAACTGTCTCGTAGCCTTTCGTGAAATCTCTAAAAGAATTTATATATTTGTATAGCAGTTTGAAACTAATCGATGTTTTAGAAATGTCGTCAGGGTATATCAAAATATTTCCGAAAAAATCTATACAATATTCCATGCACAATATCAATAAATAGTCAAACATTTTCTTTAAAATACGTTAACTTAAAAACCTCAATTGTTGAAATGAGATAAGTTAAGGATATAGAATTTGAAGACAAGGGTAGTCTGATTCAGCGTTGTTTATGAGAAATTGATTTCGTCTTAAAACAGACTACATGCTGTCTTTTATGGTTATGAGAACCAAAATTAAGTTACATGTAGAAAGATGTTGGTCCAGGTTTTTTGGTAGCCGACAGGAAAAAAGGAATTAACTTTTCTTAAGGTTATTGGAAAAAACCAATAACATGCAAACTTTCGCCATTGATGACTGTTTATCAGCCAGCATTGGTGAAGTTGCTGTTTAATAACGTCTGGTGAAAATATTATTACTTAATTTGATTCAATTGTTATTCCATCCACAAAACAACAGTATCTCTGGAGCCGTTTAAACGAAATAATTCTTTAAACATGTTAAAGCAGTTAATGTTACATCTAGAAACCTGTGTATCTTTTCTTCAAAACAGGAAGAAATTTGGACCATTTATTCATTTTCTATATTTTATTTTATTACTTATATCTTAAACTCCTTTTTCATTTGATAATCTTTGAAAATTCAAGAAATATCTTTTTTAATTCTCATGCATAAAATAAAACATACAGTAACATATTAGGTATAAATTATATTAGATAAATAGACTTTATAATTTCTGAATGGCTTTTTGTAGGTGTAATCATGTTTATGGATGTCTGACTAAAACCTCTGGTAGTATAGTTTTTTTAAATTTTCTACAGATGTTTTCCATTAACTGAGCGCCTATTTGGTGTTACTGACCTTGTTTATGCAGATAAAGGTTACATCTCCAAAATTTCCTTATCCACGGGGACGCATAGTAAAAGTAAATGCCTGCGTAAAGGGTGTCCATTGCATTGGCGTAAGATACTCAACCACCCTTAGAGAAGAATGAGTTAATAAAGAGTGCATTTGTTTAGGCTTCATTTGTCGACCCTATCCAAACAGTCCCAATTTGGCATCCTGTGGCTAGAAAATTCCCCAGGCAGACCTCCAGCGAATTCCATTTAATTATTGTTTGAAAATATGCTGTAAAACGGATTTAATCTTTAGCGGTTAAAACAAAAAAAATCTAATATTAATCGATACAGAAATTTTATACGGTTTAGAAAGTTTGGGTCCTATGTATATGTAAACAATATATACAGCAAATCTGTCTTTTGTCTTGTGCTTTGTGCTCGGCATTAACTAAGCAAGTGATGACATCTTTCTAACTGACCCTGGAATAACTGTTCAACCGCGCACATATTTTAGTCTCTCTCAACTCAGGACTCTGTAGTACAGTGGATGTTTTATATTTAATCGATTAAAAGGCCTAGACGGCCTCACTTTGACTTTGAGATGAAGAACAGTAAGCAATTTTCTTGTACATATGAGATTTTTGTGTCATAAATATTTACTCCATATCAGCCTTTTTCTATTTCATTACAGATTTTGTTTCTTGTGCTATGTGGAGAAGGTTATTAAACAAAAACCTTGATGTGCCCTGTGTTTGTTTAAACATTGTGCTTGATTTTGTATGTATAACTGTCGGGCAACTTATGACAGATTTTGTTAGATTTTTTTGTCCATGAAAACCTGTAATTTGTTGACCTTCCTCCGAAATTGTGTTCCTCAAATGAACAGATGTAGTGTCGTCGACATCTAGCAAAGACATCCGCTCACGGTGCTAGGGGTCGTCTTGAACTTACAGAGAGGGGAGAGTTTTTCCTACGTGTTGAAGGCCTCACTGTGACTTTGAGATGAAGAACAGCAAGGAATTTTCTTGTACATATGAGATTTTTGTGTCATGAATATTTATTACATATCCCCCATTTTCTGTACCATTGTTACCATAATTAGCAGATGATTGTTACATTTAAACTATCTTACATTTTATTATTAGGTTTTAAAGCTTGTCTAAGAATGTAGACATTGAAATCTGATGGTAAAATGTGTCAAGAAATACCAAGGGGATATTCGAGGAAAAGGCAAAATGTAAAAGTACTGACAAACGCCGGAGAACAACGAGGACAAGACCAAAACGACAAAAACACAACATTAAAAACTAAAAAACAAATGAACAACATGGAC
>JAULBM010015302.1:0-11534 GCA_032357055.1 Geukensia granosissima | reverse complement strand
GATATCTTCAGACTGTCATGAATACAAATTCCTATACCGGTTGTGACTAACATCGATTGTGACTATATACAAGCGTTGATTACTGAGTAACACGACCGGTACCACTAGTGGAGCAAGAGTTGCTTACCCTTCCGGAGCACCTGAACTCACCCTGGTTTTTATAGGGTTCGTGTAACTCCAGCTTTAGTTTTCAGTTTAATGTTGTGTGCTCTATGTTTGTTTTACGTTTCATTTTGTTGGTCATGGTCTTGTCTGTCTTCAGACTTCACGATTTCTGTCTGCGCCTTTGGTATCTTAGAATTCCTTAACCTTTTCGATTCTTAATATAGGGTTTTTAGCAATTACAAAACAGCTTTGTCTTGAAGATTAAACGCTAGGACTATCATCTTCGACTCATCATGTAAGCCCGTTTTATTAGTTTTCGTTCCAAATAAATTTGAAATGTATGCAACAAACTTATTTATTTCCATTGTTTTAGTAACGATAACACATTTTTGTAGCATTAAGTTGTGAAGTTCACAAAGACACAAACACACATTCAGTTCCTGGAAAGGCTGTATTTCTTTTTGGAGAAAATGAGACGTTTTTCTGTAGGTCTGGATTTACAGGAACAACTGTTACATCGACTTGTACCGCAAATAACACCTGGACTCCTCTATTGCCTGTTTCTACAAGTAAGATTTAGTGTATTATAGTTTTCAATCAGAAAAATGAATAAAAATAAAGTAGCATATAATATGCATTGCAGAAGAATTGGATTAGTAGCAAGAAGCGTTTGAATACATAACGGAATATCTTTGGTTGCTAAAGGATTAGACAGTAACCATTAGATTTTTTGTGAACGATTATTAACCTTGAAAGATGAAGAAAAAGAAAACTTTAACTAGCAATAGTGAACCATTTTTTATTCACCTTTCAAAAACCAGCATTGCAAGTATTTTACTTGCATGTTGAAATTTCTCATTTTTGATAGTAAATTTTAGCATCCCATATCCGTTTTATTACTATTATAATCATTAAAAGACGTTCTGTTGTATAAGATTATTGAGAAAAATCGTAAAAGAAATAATTTTAATAATTTGATAACTTAGTTGTATGTTTGTCTTAACAAGGAGTAGTTAATTTTTCGTAAAAAATAAACATATACTTCACAGGAAATAGTGACACGCATGTTTTACATGTGTTTACCATGTGTTTGACATGCGTTAGATGACGCATAGAAAACGCATATTTCTTACCACTCATGGGAAACATGCGTTGTCAGGCATGCGTTTTACATAATTAAGTTTTACGTGCGAGCACTATGTCATGTAAAACATGCGTTTTAAAATGTATGTTTCTTATGCGTTTAACAAAAGGCAGGAAAGCAGGACATGTAAACAATGTGTAAAACTTATTTTTTTCATGCGTTTTTATTAATTTATGTTTAACGCATGTGCAGATTTACATGCGTTGGTAAACGTATGTTTTATATATGTAATATCTTTTATACGTTTTTCGCATGGTAAAAAAACGCATGTAAAACACAAGTTATTCATGCGTTTAACATGTGATTTTTTAACGTATGTTTAACATGCGTTGCACTTTTTCTTGTGTAAGGACACACAATGTCTTCTTGAAAAGTAGTGAACATCTGTACACAAATATAACACACACAAAAACAATTTGACTAAAAATTTGCATGAAATCATAAAATTTTCAACATCAAAGCGAATTCAGCTGAAATGAGCATTTATTAAAAAGTATTGTTTGTTCTATTATAAAAGGAACCTCATGCACATTTGATAATAAATCAGGCATGATACAGATCTTATCAAATAAAGAAAAATACAGCTATCAAGAGGAAGTTACTTTTTTCTGCTCACCAGGATATTATGGTCAGACGAAACTGTTGATGTGCTCTTCGTCCAATACTTGGTATCCAAATGCACCAGAGTGTAAAGGTTAATATAAAGATGCATGAAATTTTTAGTATATCTCAACCATTATTTTCATTATTTGATATTCTCTTTTTATCCCTCAAACATAATCATTTTTATCTTGATCGACAAACTCCTTTACAGTCGCAAAACTTTCAGTAATTAAATTTTTACTGTACGGTATTTTCAAAATTCTGCTTAAGAAAGAAAATCATATATATTTTCAGGTGAACCGGAAACATTTGCAACAGCACGCAAATCAATTGGACTATCATACAACATATTTGGTGGTATAATGACGTCGGTATTTATTCTTTTTGCTGGAACAGTAATCGAATTTTATGTTTACTTTAGGGAAAAATGACATATACAGATTCTCCTTCTGCTTCCAGACGATTACGATATGTATTTTGTTGTTTTACTCTATCTCAACGATGGGACACTGACATTAGAAAAAAACATTACGGCCAAATATAGACTTTTAATGTTCATCTCCAAATAAATGAATGTGTAATAGCTTGTTTCCACTGCAATATTTTACATCATAATGCTCAGAATCTGACAAAATTACTAGGATTTTATGGTACTCACTACGATTTTGTTACTTGTTATATAATAATTATTTCTAAGCCTAGATTCCCTGGTTAGAGGTGTTTTAAAGTAAATTTTGCTGTCCGATTTTTCAGCATGTTATCTTACGTTACGTTACTTCCTTCTCCTCCTCAGCTCCTCCTTAAAAAATGAGAACCAGATTGTACCCATATACTTCTCATATTAAGAAAACATTGCAGGAAAATCCTTTCATAAACTTTCTGATTTGGGATCGATTTGTTCTTCATTCAAGACCAACAACATTTTTGTCCCCTTAAATAGCGAGATGGTACCACATTTAAGCATTTTTGTTCCTTTAAAAGAACCTTTATTAAATATTAATTCTAGCTTCTACTTTCAACACCACAATCTTAGTTTTGCCGAGTAAACCAAAACTAAGCTGTTAGCTTTCTTCGCCTGGAGATTGTGATCCAAGATCCAATGAAACTTTCCTGAATCTACAAATACTGGATTGGAAAATGGAAAAATTCAGCCGGTATGTTTTGCTAACACTTCTTGACCACCTGAGTTCACCCTCGGTTTTTGTTTGGTCCGCATGATTCAAAGTTTTGATTTCAGTTTTATATGTATATGTATCATGTTCATATTCCCCAGGTTGCAGTGTCTGTCGACTTTTCTCCGTTTGACTGAACTTTCGGATTTCTTTGGATTCCTTCTGTTAAAAGCCAATGTCAGTCAAACAAACATGATAATACAGCTATCCAATGTAATTTAAAAAAAATAAAACGCGACATGTTATAAACAAAATAACTTGTTCCTCAAATAATAATAACAATAGTTTATATGTCATCATGGTGAAACAATTAAGCAATTCAAAAGAATCTGTGTTGAAATAATAAGTTTGCCCAATAGAAATAAATTGGACATTCTTTATTAATTTTCCTTCATATGTTTTATTCCAAGGACAATTTTTTTTTGTAAATTTTAAAATAGTCTTTTCGTCAAAATATTTTATTTCTTGAGCATTAATAACATTTTCGTTGCAAAGGTTAATATTGGATGATTACAATGTACTCATCTCATTTGTCATGAAGATGTTTTAGAGAAAGGCCTGCAATAACACCTAAAGTGCTTCGCTATAACTTGTTTAGTGACCGGAAAACTAACATCTAGACTTTCTCCTCCAACCTGCTAAGTTAGCCTAAGCAAACTTGATTAAACAATTCCGTATCTGCCGGCGGCATCGCCACCTCCCCAACAAACCAGCAACAAAAGATCAACAATTTTCTTATACTCGACTTCGGTTTCGCAGATGATCGAAAAAAATGTTTACAGATTAAATCACGACCTTATTTGACTTCCTGATTCAGGTGGCAACTGTACTGCTCCGTACGTCCATGTGTATAAATGGCCTAAACAACAATATGATCTCCATGATCAATTAACAATGGGGGTACATGGTTTTGTATTCCAGATCCAGCCTTTTAAATAATGTTGTCACTGTCATTTTTTCATGTTATTCATAATACTGACCTACTTATTCTTCTCGCTTGTACATTTCTACCTCCAGTATATTTGAAATAGGTCAAAATTTACTAGTCGGATCCTGGTCTATCGTTTTGCATGTTTGCCAGACTCTACTCGCATATTTGTTTCACGTCTAAAGAAAAGACTGTGGATTCTGCTGAAATTACTTAAAATCTTTGCTCCTTTTGGCTTCCCTTGTTCAAAATTGCCGATTCAATCTAATCCATCGTGACTACCTGGTTACAGTTCACGTTTAACAAATTCATCGGTGACAAACCACTTTTTGAATCAACATTCATCTGGTAAGGTAGGGATCAAAATATTTTATATTTCTAATTCTAAATTACAACTTCATTTGTAAATAAAAATTCTAAGATTAAAAAAATGCCAAAATGAATAAAATTGAGTACATATACCATAATGTCCGCCGTGTTTATGATGCCTATCAATATTATCATGAACAAGAAAGAAAAAGACAGCAATCTTCCTTATACATAATTCATAAACGAAAGCAATGGAGCATACACCTCTAACACGGAGAAACGTAAACGGCATCCAAACAGCAAATAGAAAAGTCAAACCCTTTATTAAATATTGAAAATAAAGGATATAATGAATGCCGGAAAGACGGCAACCAACACATTGCGAATCCACTTAACATGTATACAAGTGAGACCAAAATCTGTACAGGCGAAATAATGGATAGAATAAACAAAATAAAAATATGTTTAAATGTATTTAAATTTAAATGATCTTCAGTATCTGCAGAATATTTAAAATTGGTTGACCAACAGTAAGCAAAATAAATAATATCAGAGAGTTCTGTTTTTAATTTCAACTTTCAACTAAGGGTAATGTTTCGATCAAACGACACAAGTGTAACCACGCACCCATGTTGAACCAAATTCAAGACCTTTGGCAAGTTAATTGTTTTTGCAATAATAAAAACATCGTATTCAATTCAGAACTTACAATATTTGCTATTATTTTAAATGTATTAATAATTACATGTATTCCAGCAATGTTTTGTTATTCAAATCGGCCTTTTATATTATACTTAATTTATTACATCTCGTCACAAGGCGTTAGATTAAGGTGTTAGGTTACAACTTTGTTGAAGGCCTTGAACAGACATGGAGATTTTGAACTTTCGGTAGCTACTTGTTGAGATGTGTTGCGATGTCTGCACGATAATAAATCCGAACACTTTTTAAATTGCTCTTTTCTTGCATTCACCTGTCAGGAGCACTTTCCACATTCTAACATAAAGAATCAAATGCAGTAGAAAGCTTTTGTCACAGTCAATAAAATGTTTATCTTGGACTCTTATAAATTAAAAGACTGATAATAATGATAATTAAGTATAAACTTTTTATTGCGTAGATTTTATTTAAGCTTTGTGGAACTCTTCTTTTTTATTTCTGAATGCTTATATAATTATTATGACAAATTCATCGTGTTTATTCACGAAAATGACATAGAATTGTTTAGTACAAAATACAAAATTACCAAAGTTGAATTAATATAGGGAATTTTTCGCAGCAAAATCGAGTAATCTGAAACTAGTACAAAATACAAAATAACCAATAATGAATAAATATGAAAAAATTTATTGCAGCCCAGTTTGCCTTAATTGTCATATTTGTTATGGAAAACTAGAGATGTAACCTTATGAACGGCGCTTTAACTTATGACCTTATGAGCAGAATAATATTTTCGAAAAGCACGTTAGCTATTTTAACATACAACCAAGTTGGCTTTTTCAGTATTTTAATAAAAATAGTTTGCATTTTTGAATCATTGTATCGGTAACAAATGAAACCTTCTTAAAATTGCTAATACCAGTTTAAATAATGGAAAATGCGATGAATGTCTTTAATGAGGCAGAAACATCTTAACCTTCGGGACTACCTGAATTCACCCCGTGTTTTTGGAGGGATGGATGTCTACATTGTTCATAGTCTCATATTTGTATAAGTATATGTGTTATGTTCCACCGTGGTCATGTTGTCGAGCTTGCATTTTTTGTCGACTTTACCCTTTGTACGACCCTTCCAATTTCTTTTGTTACCTTTTTAAATAAAACATCTCCTGATGTTATGTAGCAGGATAATATATTGTGTTCATTGTTGATTTTGGTGCAATAATAATTCATTTTTATTTGCTTTTGCTTTAAATGACTGATATATATTTTTTATAAATTATCTTGTTAATGCACACGGAAATAAGTTGAATTGATTGACACTAATAATCAGTATGAAGATGGAAGATAAAAATAGTTATCGGAAACGGCTTTACAGGTGAACCCTATAACAGAATTATTTTGTAAATCAATGTGGAAGCTGAAAGCCATTCTCTATGATGCCACAACCCAATGTCTCAACAGCTTGTAAAATCTTGAAGAATTCGTGTTATATAAAAATAGTCATTCGGGTCGAGTTTCCTTTGTGGTGACAAAGCCCCATACAACATTGTATTTGTTGTAAACTCATGACATAGACTGTTTGATAATAAATTATGGTATTACGATTCATTTTGCAACCCAAAATATATACCCGACGACACTTATCAAAGAAGAAATGGTCGAAAATCATTGGTCAGTTTTGACTTCATTTGGAATTGAAACCAAGCAAGAATTTTTCCTTTGTTCGTTTCGCCGTTTTCAAAGTAACATGAGTGACATACATGGCCTTACAAGCAACATTACGTTTCTGGGTAAGAAAAGTTCTCAACAAAAAGCACTCTCCAAGTTATTGACAGATATTTTATTAACAGTAAAAAGGAGCTCCAGAGTAGCTGTGAAATAAGACATCCCTAGTAGTAAGAAAACCTTGCTTTCCTGGTCGGTTTTTAGGGGTTTTTAACTACCAGACACTCAGAGTACTCTTTCGAGGTTAATACTTTTGTTGTATAATGTATTAGTTTTAAATGTATTTAGTGTTGGTTTTCAAGTCGATCTTAAATCCGTTTCAGTCAATTTTTATAGTGTGTTTTTATTGACACACAACTGTCCTGGGTTAGGGGAGGGTTAAGCGGTTTACCTCGCCAAATATGTATGTGCCTGTCCAAAGCCAGGAACCTGTAGTCCAGTTTTTGACGTTTTTAAATAAGTCTACATTATTATTTTTTCACCATTTTTTTTCTAATACAATAGTTCGATTTCTTGTTTTATGATTAGTTTTACATTTTGTATTTTGAGGCTTTTTACAGGTTCCGTTATTATTTGGACTCTGGTTTATTATTGAAGGCCGTAATGGGATCTGTAGAAGTTTAAATTCGACAGTCATTTGTTGATATGTCTTCCTGCGGACAGTTGCTAGCACGATAAAAATCCAGCTCAGCTTGTCGATCTAAAACAAGGCAGTGTTCATGCATCATCAGATAATAATGAAATAATTACTACAAGAAGTTGAACAACAATTAATCTATCAGTCAATCTATATTTGTGGACTACATCACTCATTTCTGATTGTCGACAATATTGAATAAGCAAATTTTTGCATCGTTTATACGGGTGAAATATTTGCTTATTTAGGCATAATAAATTATTTATATTGTTGACATTTCGATTATATCGAATCAACATTGGTTTGTATCGTTTGTATAGGTCACCGAATTGTTGGCATTATTAACAACGATGTCTATCATGGTTTTATATATACCTATATAGATATTCTATATGTCAGTGAACATTGACATAGAAAGGTGTAATATATTGTTCATGTATTTCGCTATTCATTGAATCAATTTTAAAGTCCACTAAATCACACGTGGCGTTGATAGTCATTTTACTTGCGCTGACAAAGGAATCCTATCGAATGGTTAAAAATGCATAACGATGAGAGAAACATTGGATTACATCGTCTATAATGTGTATACTATATTGTTCTCTTATTTTGGCATTGTTGACTTTGCGATGTTCATAAAATTAAAACAACTTCTCTTTTCAGCATCTATATATGTACAGTATACTGTTTGACATTGTTCACGTCGTAGCTATTCAATTGTAAACGATATTTTTAATACCTATATATAGTATATTTAGGTATATATTGTTTATGTCGTTAACAAATGATATCGACAATATTGAATTGACATCGTCGTATTTTGTCTATATGGGTATAATCGATATGCATTACATTGGTGACATTGTTCATTGCTATTTGTACAATGTTGAAACAACGTCCAGTTTGCACTGTCGGTACAGGTAAACATATTTTCTGACATCGTTCACATTGCATTGTTTTCAATATTCGTTTACTTTGTCTGTATATGTATCCCACATATATATAATATAGTTTTCATCTTTTTCACATTGCAGTGAGAAGGATGAATCAACCGATAAATTGTATACTTGAACATTCAGAAGCATTGCAATTGTTTAGAGCTAATTAAGTACAAAAAATGTCCATGTAGCCTTTGCATTCCCTGATTAACAAATCATTTTTTTCGTCGTTCTAGTCATTCTTCTTGTATTTTTCATATGCCCTCCTATTGACCAATTAAGAAAGGTTAAGAATAACATGATTTTAATTTTAACTTGCGGTTGATGTTTCCTAAAAACGACAGATAATACCATGGCTAACAAAACAAAACGAAAGGCAAACATAGAACACACGACGCTTCACTGAAACTCTAGCTGGAGTAACAAAAACCCTACAAAAACCAGGCTGAGTTCAGGTGCTCCGGAAGGGTAAGCAACTCCTGCTCCACCAGTGGCACCTGTCGTTTCACTCAGTTGTCAAAGTCGGTATAAAGTCACAATCGGTTTTATTCACAACCGGTATAGGAACGGATTTTACAAAATCTTAAGTTAAGAATTAAAATTCAAGTGTGAGATATCAAAAATGTATAGTCCAAAGAGACAAGGCAACTTTGAAATAAACTAAACAACAAAACGAAAACAAAAGAAACAAAGGCTTGGAATCCACGAACTCCTTTAGAAAACAGGAGTGGGATTAAGAGCCTTCAATGTGAAAATCGGTGGCAAATAAGGAAGTCAAAATCAGGTGTATCAATTTGTGTATATTATATTTTCCACGCGATTTTCTTAATCTATGGTAACAAGTCAACAATACGGTACTAGTAATAACATTGGTTTTAGATAATGGTATTTAAAAGATTAATTAAACATTTTCATATGGAAGAATTTTTTACAGGATATCAAACCAGTCCTGATGAAACCTACACCGAAATTTCTGAAAGATCTGCTGATTTGAATATTGATCTGCGTCGAAAATGATCGAAGGGTAGAAGCAACTCACCTTTATAAAAATAATTGGTATATATATCAATTGGAAGGACGCGACTTGACGTACTCGGTTCTACGATGATATCTTTAATAAAACACATGAAGATAAGTAGTTTTAAAAACAATGTTTTTAAAAAGATCTGTTAAATATTTTAAAGATCTATTTTTGTTGTCATTTCGGATTGAAGTTAATCAAATATTGAGTTAAGAGATTCCACGACTGGTGTTGCTAGATAAAAGGGATGCTTTGTAAAGGAGCTCGTCGAGTCCAAGTCTTTGTTCGTTTTATTTCCGTTTTATTTTTTCAGTTTGGTTCGAATTTGTCTTGTTTTTCCGGATTATGCACTTCGCTAATCAACCATCGAACTTAGCTCACTAAACACATTCAAATGCAATATGTCCGAGGATTTAATAAGTAAGGTAATGAATATAAAAATTTGTTCCATTGCTCAAAAGATGTCTCAATTTCCAACTAGTATGACATTAAAATCGAATTTTAAACTCACCTGGTCGAAGGCCATGTGAGCTATTACCGTCACGTGGCGTCCGTTTACCTTCTCCCCTAAAACTACTGAATGGATTTGGATTCATCTTTGTATGATTGTTTTTATGGTATTTTGCACAAAGTTTATGCTTCGCTTTTTGATCTGTTGCAAAATATGGTGCCGTTACTAAAAATAGAAGATAGGGGTCTCACTGAAGTTTTTCGTATATATCTCAAAAACCATTAAATTAAGCCAAAGTTTATATAAAGGTAAAAATGTTTAGCATGATGAAATCTATCGGTGGTAAAATTTTCAAGAAAACTCCTTTACTCTTGTCTGATTTATTTTTTAGCTAATTTTGAAGTTACAGTTTGAAAGTCAGTACTGAATGGACTTAATTATAACTTTGTATGATTGTTTCTGAGGGTATCTGCACAAAGTTTAAATACGAGGCTGTTTGAGACAGGTGAGCGATTACAGGCTCAAAGGAGCCTCTTGTTCCTGTACTTATTCAATTGCACTGTCTAGTTGCGTACTTAGTACTTTAATATTATGGGCCGAATCTCGAGAGGGAATGACTAAATGCAATTTTTTTAATGGCCCTAACAATATCAGTCTATATAAAGAGCAACAAATGTTTTTTTTTTTTGATTAGAGGTCATGATTTTTTTACCAGGTCCAAGGAGATTTATTCGAAAATTACAACGATATATAAACAATGACTAAAATATAATCGTTCATTTCAGTAAGTTCCTTGGTATTTAGACAATTTTGTCAATTGTTTATTTGTATCTTTTATATGCACGTGTAACTTAGCTGAGAAAAGTAAACAGTCCGCCAAATATTTAGGATTACCTATTAAGTATTTTCCAATATATTTTTAGTAATGCAATTTAATAAACATTTAATACATGTACATAAAATTGACCATCATTACCTTTATGAAAAATACAGGAAAGGTGTCAATCGATAAATCATTGAACATTTAAATCAGGTTTCCAAAACCTGTTTCGCCCAAAACATGCTTTCAAATTTAACACAAAATTTTTTTGACTGATTACACGTACATCTTTCCTTTAAGGTTATTTGAAAAAGCTTTTCGAACTTGTAAGACGTAAAAGGAGTATCGCCGAACGCTTGCAAGCGGTTAACACTAACAGCATTGGCTTAAGTAAATGCCGAATAGCAGCCAATTTTGGAATGAGCAATTATGTGATTAGCACTTTTAGCACGTCATAGACACACATAATTCGTTGAAGACCACCCAAGATCCGGTGGACCCCGTCCAAAACCCCTAGAGAAGACCGTTGCCTTAATGGTCAAGCCAGATTACAGCCATTTTCAACGGCAAATCAATTGAGAGGTATGTGGCCAATGGCAGAACGGAATACAGCACTGAACAGCAACAACGTTCATGGAACTACTGCATATGGTGGCGGTGGCATAACCGTGTTTGGCTGCTTTTCAAATGACCGTAAGCTTCCGTTACAGGTTATTGACGGTACCCTTAATAACCAAAAATACAGATATGACATCTTGGACAGCGATGTTTTGCCATATTTTGAGAATCATGCACTTGCAGACAGACCAGTGCTCGGCCACATCGAGCCCGAATAGTAAGGGACTTTATTGAAAAAAAAGAGTCCATTGAAACATTTCCATGGCCCTGCATGTCACCGGACATGAACTTGATCGAACATCTATGTGACTATATCGGTCGTAAAGTTTGTTTGTTTGTTTGAATGGGGTTTAACGCCACTTTCAACAATATTTCAGTCATATCGCGGCGGTCAGTTTTAC